>RCWM02000664.1:395000-536000 GCA_003667255.2 Euschistus heros | reverse complement strand
TCAGAAGATTTGTATGATTTTTTTTAGACATCTCGCTGGATATAGAATGGAATGGAATGGTTCTGGTCCTTTAATAGTAATAGTAAACTCAATAACCATTCAAATCCTCTATTTTCTCAAATCACTTTCCACTCTATTCCAGATAACCGAGGCATCTAAAAGGAGGTGATCTCGAGACCTTCTAATATACAACTTATTCAAGTGCTACCAATCGGCAGTTGCTTTATTAGCTGAATGAGCATATTCATCATTACTTATGGCTGAAAGATAGTAGATCAAAAAAAATCTATAACCCAACAAAAATTAATATAAATAGAAGGTGTACCTTTATATTGGAATGAAAATGAATACAAAAAAGGAAACAATGGATCGCATCAGCTTTGTTCAGTTTTATATTATACTTTCTTAAAATAGAGAATAAATAGCAACCCTCAGAATTTGTTGTAATAGGTGCGGGGGGCAGTATAGTAAAACAGTTATGATCACTATGTTATTCATCTTGTTGATTAACTGTGCCCCATCTAATATCATGGAGGTACAAATAATTTTTCCTATGGTCAGGCACTCATTTTTCCCCTCAGATCGAGTGTTCGGTCGAATTGATACGATTATTCTACCAGATGAGTACACAGACATTTTTAAAAAGCATGGGATAGTAATTTTCCTTCTCGAAAAATTTGTCCACTGGGAGACAGCTATAAATCCTTTTATAAAAGGGGCTCTTTTTACTAATAAACTCTGTCTATCCCATAAAATGGATAATAAATACTAACGTTATGAAAACCCGATAAAGAGCAAATTACCGAATAATTAATTTTGGGCCGATTTTCAAAAATAGAACATAAAAATAACATTGAAATGTGAAGAAGTTATTTTTACATTTTATATAAATATTTATTAGAAAAGAAAGTAGATAATCTTGTGATAAAATTTTGTGATATTGCATAAAAATGTATATATATATATATATATATATATATATATATATATATATATATATATATATATATATCTTAATTATTTCTATTTTTATAATACTATCAAAAATAGGAAACTCAACACATAAAGTTCAGCTATAATTTATTATAATAATTTAAATATCATTAATTATTATATAATTAAATAATAGATTATATTTAAACAATAAGTAGTACTATATGAAAACTAAAACTGAGTATACCATTTACGTATGAAAAAACTGAGATAACTTCTCTAAAAAAAAAAAAAAATATAACTACATTCTTAAATAAAATAAAAACATTTAAAAATGAAATAAAAACAAGTACAAAAATAAACAGGAAAATACGTTTTAATAGCCATATCTGTGGCACTTGAGAACAGGAATTTTTCCACAATGATTCACAAAGTATTTCATCTCTCTAATACCCACATAACCCAGCCCATAAGAAGGAAAATATGCTATCTGGTATAATTCCAAATTCACAAAATTACACTTTACACACTATTCAAAGCTACGACAGATCAGTTTCAATTACAATATCCCACACTTAAAAAAATAAATAAAAGAGATTATTGTTTCTATTCATAGCATAATTTAAAAACCTAGTGCAGATAATAACTATTTCTATTCTCAGTTACAAACCCCTTAAACTTTTTATGAGTCGAAATTAAGATAAATAATTATCTTTTGTATGTACTTTTTTTTTTCTTTTTTTCTTTTCTACTTTCTTTTATTTGCCAGCCTTGTTAAATTTTCAAGAGCTCCCTATTTCCGCTGCCAGATGAGAAACAGACTTTCTTTAAATAAATTGCCCTGACCTTAAACCCGAAAGCACCAGTTGAATTCAGGACTTTTATTTGATTACTTTGTTGAGTAGGGTGTTCAGAAATAAGTTGCCAATAGTAAACCGCTATTCCTTGTATCGACTCCTAATCGATGAGTTGTTATTGGGCATTTATATTGGAAGGTAAAACATTTATATTTGGTTGCTTACTGGATAATTTAAAAATTTGTCTTTATTTTTGAAAGTGTAGATTATATTTTTCGGCTATGGGTAAGTTTCGATACGATTCGAATCAGTATTACAGAACAATATGCTTTCAAGCCATGATATGTTCCTGTGGGGTAGTAATTTATCTTTCTTCTGGTTTGTTTGCCAAGAAAGTTGGAAAGAAATATGTAAAAATTCGTATTTCCTGTAAAAGAATGATTTTACATTCCCTTATGGTTGAACATCATAATTTCAGAAAATTCAGCAAGAAACTAATAATAAAAAAAAACACATTTCCGTGAAGGAACCTTAATAATTGTGGATGAAATATTATCTGACGGGAAATTTACAATACTACTTCCGTTTGAATTGTGCTATACTTAAATATGGATTTCAAATATTAAATTAAATAATATTTCCAAGTGGAATATGATTCTGGTGACAAAGCGAGGATAATTTAAATGAGTCGTTCAGGATCAAAACCAATTAATTCCACTTTTTTAAGAAGAATATTTTTTTGTTTTAAATATAACTAGCAAACGTATTTATAGTGATCCTAATGTTCCATAAGTTGCTGATCTGACCCAAACCAGATACCTATCCTTTCATAATAAACTCATAACCACTACTCTATCAACTTGCCTCACACTGATCCTCCGGGGCGTATGGAGAGAGGATGGCCAAGAGACCTTCTAATGTAGAAGTATTGAAATGTTATTAGTGAGTAGTACTTTTCATGTTATTGGCATGTGGTAATAATCATTTTCCTCAAATTTACTTGTTGCATATAATGTATACAATTTTAAATATTAATAATATTTAAACAAAAACAAAATCTTTGATGTATAGATTATTAAGCCCTACTGCATCCCAGACCATCATCATCAACTATTACATCACACAGTCAACCATACTATTTTCATTAAATATTGCGTCTATATATTTTTTTCTCATTTATTTATTGAATCAAATGAACTGTACAGTAAAAATGAACTACTATTTGATAGCATTCTAATGAAATTATTGTATCAGAAGATTTGTATGATTTTTTTTAGACATCTCGCTGGATATAGAATGGAATGGAATGGTTCTGGTCCTTTAATAGTAATAGTAAACTCAATAACCATTCAAATCCTCTTTTTTCTCAAATCACTTTCCACTCTATTCCAGATAACCGAGGCATCTAAAAGGAGGTGATCTCGAGACCTTCTAATATACAACTTATTCAAGTGCTACCAATCGGCAGTTGCTTTATTAGCTGAATGAGCATATTCATCATTACTTATGGCTGAAAGATAGTAGATCAAAAAAATCTATAACCCAACAAAAATTAATATAAATAGAAGGTGTACCTTTATATTGGAATGAAAATGAATACAAAAAAGGAAACAATGGATCGCATCAGCTTTGTTCAGTTTTATATTATACTTTCTTAAAATAGAGAATAAATAGCAACCCTCAGAATTTGTTGTAATAGGTGCGGGGGGCAGTATAGTAAAACAGTTATGATCACTATGTTATTCATCTTGTTGATTAACTGTGCCCCATCTAATATCATGGAGGTACAAATAATTTTTCCTATGGTCAGGCACTCATTTTTCCCCTCAGATCGAGTGTTCGGTCGAATTGATACGATTATTCTACCAGATGAGTACACAGACATTTTTAAAAAGCATGGGATAGTAATTTTCCTTCTCGGAAAATTTGTCCACTGGGAGACAGCTATAAATCCTTTTATAAAAGGGGCTCTTTTTACTAATAAACTCTGTCTATCCCATAAAATAGATAATAAATACTAACGTTATGAAAACCCGATAAAGAGCAAATTACCGAATGATTAATTTTGGGCCGATTTTCATAATAGAACAAAATAGAAATTTTCTGCATATGTAAGCTTGCATTGAAGTGGAAGATTCACAAGTTTAAGGCAACTCCAATAGCACAACATTAAAGATTGGTTTAAAGTGTGATCAAATTTTTCGTCTGTACAAAAATTAGTATTTTTTAATTTTTGGCCCTGCTGTGAAATTTTGAAAAATTTTGACGAATTTTTCATTCAAAACGACTCAAGTTTGCCGTTATTTTAGAAAATAATCTGTTTTCAAAATTCACTTCTTATTGTTTTTTTTTTTGTTTTTTTTATTAAAAATTATGAACTGTTTTGGAAATTTATGAAAGTATTCATAAACAATGATTTTTTGTGGTTATAATTTCAGAAAAATGAATAATATTTTGTAATTAATTAATGTTTGCCACTTGTTTGATGAGATTTAGTTAGAAAAAATAGTTTTCGTAGATTATTTATTCAGGAAAATTATTAATCCATGCCTTTTAAAATGTAAATGTCCTCATCTGGTAGAATAATCAAGTATCAAGTATAGAAGGATAAATTAAATAAATAGATAAATTATTCCAATAGATGAGTAAATTAATTTATCAATCCTAACTAGACATTCATCTTCGGTTTTTAAAACAAACACAAATTTATAACCTCAGAAAATCGAAATTCAGATCATATATATCATATAAAAATGTAAGACAAGAAATCTTATCAAAAGGCTCTCACTAATGCTAAAAATGGAATTTTTCTCTTGATTACTACAGATTATTCTTAATTGCTCGCTATCTAGATATGATAAGGGAGAGGAGGAGGAATAAGTATTTACAAGTAAATGGGAAAAGGTTTCCTTAGTAATTACCATGAATTAACTTTTTTTCCTTTTTCGAATGTGAATAAGTTAAATGTTATATAAAATAAATAAACAACCTGGAAGTATAAAAGATACAAAATAAAAACAATTAATAATAACGTATTATTTTTGATATGCTGTTTTTATGTTTTGCGTCACTAAAAACCTTATAGTATACAAATTTATCAAAACGTATTATTTTTTTATAAGGGTATGAAGCCATATGTGACAGATGAAACTGTTACTGAGCTTCTAAACGTAGTTCGTAATCTGGTAGAAACTGACTCGTAGTAGTGAAGATTAAACTCCATATACCGACATGCGGTAATATCTTAATTAGGACGCAACAAGAAGAAAATCATTCTATTCTAGCTTTGCAGTAAACAAATGTTGTCTTAAGTATAATTGTGTGTGATCAGGACGCGGGCCGGATTGACTAGCCCGAAGGGCCGCACTTGGCACGCGGGCCGTACTTTGCCCATCACTGGCCTAGACAAAAAGAACTCATTTATTCGGTGGAAAAAAAAAGGAGTTCCTACTGCTGTTTTTCTGTTTAATTTATATTTTAATTTTTCATCTGCTCAGAAATATAATAAAATTCAAATGTCAAATGCTGATAAGCCGGATAGACAGATAAATATTCAATTACAGGTCGAGATATGTAAAAATATGTATTTATGGCAAAATATGCAAAACAAAATTAATTAAAATAGATTTCTAATGCTTCAAAACACATTGATGATATTAGATGTTTTAGTTGGCTAGGAGAAATATGCAAATGCATATATTTCACAGCATATGTTATAAAACACGTTTTATAAATACAAAAAATAAAATGTTTTTGTTTTCTTTTAAACAATAATTATGTTGTAAAAAATGTTTTATATTTTTCATTTTAATAAAATATCTTTTAGTAACTAGCTGTTTTTTTCTATAATAGTTCTATAATGAGCATTCACATACTAATATCCTAAGTGATTCGAAACACAGATTATCTTAATTATATAGAAATGTAAGACGAGAAATTATATCAAAAGGCACTCACCTGCTTTATCTCGTTTCATGATTAAAAGTGTTTTCTGTTTCTTAATTAAACAATAAGTTTAAAGTGGTTTTAGGGGAAATGTGTATTTGGTCGTCAGACCAAAAATTTGGGTTGAATTCAAATGATTTTATTATTTTAAATGAGTTCTAAATATTATATTATAGACTAATGTCTACGTATTGTTAATTCGTCCTAGAGTATCTGCTAAATTAATGATTATTTTCATTTAAACTGCTTACGATTATTGTAGGAAGAGCTTTAACAAACAATTTATTATTTTAAAGGATGAGAGTACAGAGAGTAAATACTGTGGATATACCATGCCGAATATTGAACTATTTATATGCGCAGTTTTGGAAGTCAAACTTTTAGAAGTAAATTGAATTGGATAACTGAATAACAAAAAGTAAAGATTGTACAATTGGTTTTGATCAAAATTATGAATTCAGTATCGACCCCTTCTCCCTGCCAGCCCCATCATTATAAAGTTTGTGAATCGTATTAATAATAGCTATCGGTATTAATTATAAATCCTATTAACTTCTGCTTTGCCCATAAATTATATTTGTCTTAAGTACTGCTATTAATGCGACTAAATTACATCAACGGGTCTAAAATAAATTTTATTATTCTGCTTCTCATAAGTTATTATTTAGTTTCGTGCTGAAATCACGCTGATTATTGTCACTTGAATGTTTGTGATCGTTCTAAGTTAAATATTCTGTTTAGGGTTTCCTTTTTCAAACTCATCAGGCCATGGTACGCGAAATCGTATTTATACGAGAAATTTTTTTTTTTATTTTTGTAGCTATATTTTTTGTTTATAATTAATTTCTAATCTTTCTCATTTATGTTTTAATAATTTATATGTATATAAATGTTAGTAAGTTTGATGTGTAAATCAGGCCGATTAATTTAGTTATATATTTATTACATACATTTACTTTTACCGCAGATTTTTTGAATAAACAAATACATTATATAGATCTTAGAAAAAAAAAAAAAAAAAAAAACAACACATAGAAACAGGTTGAGGGAACAAAAAATTTGGAATTATATGTCAAATAAATTAATTTAAGCTAAATGATCCATAATAAATTGTACAGAGTAAAAATTGTTTATGAGTAGGGTTATATAGGTTCGAGAGACAATGGCCAAAGATATCAAGAATCGTTGTATCGAGCAGACCTGAAAAGAGTGGCAATATACGAGTATATATTCCATAATGACGGATGGAATGATAAAATACTAGACAATTTTAAAGTTTTACCGATAAATTGCTTTTTTATAAATAACAAAATATGATTAGCGCAACATATACCCCTCTCTCGGGTCTCGCCATCCTAAAGCTACAATCCCTAGGTGTGCCTATCCTGAGCAAACGCCATCCGATTGTTTGTTCCGGAGTCTTTAGATACCATGTCCGTCAAACAGGGTTCATTCTTCCTAATCCGTCGGAAATTCAATTTAACTGAACGGTTAATACCTTTTTTATATATTCTTCTTTACGCTGATGTGCTTTGGTAGCAAGCTTCTAATTTACAATATCCCCTCTGGATCAATGAACCAGAGCTCTGTGGAATAGCATAATATTTGAATATAAATATTTTTTATATTCTTTTACCGTAAACCCTGTGCTACTCCTAATTGTCGGTCCTCATATATTGGCAAAACCAAAAACCACCTCAAAACCCGCATCTCTCAACACAAACTCTCTTTTTCTTCCATAAGTTCCTTCTGCCACTAAACTCTCGGAACATGCCATATCCTTAAACTATACCTTTGATTTCGAAAACACTTCTATTATTTCCACTGTCCCCAACCATTGTAAACGTTTATTATCCGAATCCATTTATATCCATCTCGAACCTAGTCCCGTCAATCACAAAATCGACAAAGAGTACATTTCCCACACTAATTCCCAAGTTTTGAACCTCATTAAAAAATAATAACCTTCCCTTCGGTCCGTTCTGCCTCTATTTTGTATCTTTGTTATATTATTATTTCTATTTACATCATTTTGTTATTTCTCTGTATCATTTTATATTTGTACTGTACACCAGATTATGATGGCTTGGCATTATTGTATTTATCCCATTTCATTTTGTTTTGTGTTTATTTGTAATTTTGTTATCTTGAAGTCTCTCCGATGATCATTTTTTTTTTTTTTTTTTTTTATATTTTCGTTACTTTTGCATTGTTTCATTTTCCTATTCTGCATCCATATTTTCCACGCCTTTTCTCCTTTTCACCTGCCCAGCTGTTCTTACTATTTCACATCAGTCATCGTTCGTCACCTCTTCAGTGTGGCTCGGTGGCCCTGAAGAAGACCTGCAAGAAAGGTCGAAATGTTGGCACGCATTAAAGTATTTCTAGTTTGAAGTGGTGTTCCTCTTTGACTGCATCCCTGATTATCTTCTTCTCCATTTATCTAACCACTCGAATGTACTTTTATCATAAATATTTATAGATCATACCGTCTTTCTAATAATGTACTTCATCACAAGATTAAAATTCGATTGGTCCTTTAGCCAACAAATTTTCAAAATCTTCCCAATAAATCCCCCGGATTAATCCTACTCGGACGACTGGATCGTTTGTGGTCAGATATTACAAAATTTGATAAATGGAGTCTGGTGATGGTAGTTCCTCCACTAATGATTGCTTGTGCCTTTTAATAACTGTAGAGCTGTTTGAGAAATGTACTGAGATCTGTAACTATTGTATGAAGATTTATTTCTTACTTTTAGGAAGAGAAGCATGCTCAGCTCCTCAAGCTTAGCGTAAATAAGTATGGAAGTGTTTTTAATTTATTTTTTTATTGTAAATTGGGGTGGAATCAATATTATTTTTATCGCTTTAAGTAACATAATATTAGTGATATAACATATGCTAATTATTTGCCAACCCTGTTGGAATTTCTTTTTATTCGAAGATTAGTTTCTAATGTTAAAGATCCATCATCAGTTTCAAAATCGTACAAAAAATTAAAAATCTCATTTTCGTATTATCAAAATCAAGGTACGAGGAATATGGATCTTCAGATCTGTTCAAAGTAACTAGATGGATCAACACCTTGTACTTGTCTTAAAGCGCCAATTTCTAGTCATAAAATATATTCATATTTCCATTATGTTCTGTTTTAAATTTTAAGTATTTAAATAGAAACGTTTCCCATTGATTAAATATTCATCACGAATCGTTAGCGGCTTTGAATTTAAAAACTGAAATAAATTAATCAGTATATAAATGTTTTATTTTATGTATATCCATTAATATTAAATAATAATAACGATCGATGAAAATGCTTCAGCTCCAAATGGGATGATATTTTTGTTAATAAAATTGAGAACCCAACCACTAGCAGAATATATTATTCAACACCTATTTATATTTGCATAAATTAAAAATGACTCGGTTATAAATTTTTAATTTCAGTTGTGACAATGTTTCACTATAATGATGGTAAATAATGTAACAAAACTGTATTTACATTGTTTAGACATGTATATGTCTTTTGCTGGGTGTATACTTTTTTTGGTGTAGTAATGTTTCACGTTCATTTAGAAACAAACTCTGTTGGTGGTGCTCGAATCAAAAATTTGACGACAGTTTCTTATCAGAAATTAAAGTAGAATATTTTTGTTACATAACATTTGTCGCAAGGACCTACGGTTTAGGAGCTATATTTGTTTAAATGAAAACAGTCACTTTAGAAACGGCTGTATTCCCTCTACTTTATTTCGAATTTGGTTTTATTCAAATTTTATTTTTTTTTAGTTAATTAATTAATTAATTTAGAAATATTAGAAAAAAAGAGAGTCAATTTGATTACATTTAGCACATTAAGTAAAGAATCTTTTTGTGAAGTTCCCAATTATATTATGTTACCAAAATATTCCGCGTTACATTTAATAACCTTACCCAATGTGATGGTCTTCTACTAATAATAAATTATATAAAATTACAATGATTATAGTTTATAATTATTTATAAATTACAATTTATAAACACTACTTATTTATTTATTTTTTATCTCCAACAAGACATTCCAAAAATTGTTCCTTCTGGTTGCAGAATCATTCTCGAACACGTAACATATATTTAAGTAGCTTTTAAAGAAATCATATAGCGAAAACGACCATATACGAATTTCCACGAAATGATTCTGATCAGAGGTTTGAGACATTTGAAGGAGACTAAATTAAAATTAATCATTTTTTAATAATGTGTAAAATTTTGTGTTTACAAGTTTGGAAGCAGTATTGAATTTATTAAATAATGACAGCTGTAAAATCAACATAAAAAACGGAAATTATATTAAGAAATGAACTATTTGAATGTCATGGCGTATCTGAGACATCTGATTGCAACATACAGCGTTTTTCTACCATCCGAACACTAACGCAACGTTATGGAAATGGAGCAGGTTTGGAACCTTGACAATATACAACGTAATTTCATAGTAAAGAGATCAGATTCAGGGTGGATATCATAATGAATAAATAATCGGGCTTATGATAATATGTTTTTCCTAGACAAAATAAATTTTGTAACCTAATATACAGCGTTATTCCCTCCACCCATTCAATTATGATTCTAGTTCATAGTTATAGTGGCTGAAGTTTATCCATTGGTTGTGCTTCAATAATTATACTAGATTGAAAAGATCCGCGGTCATCCTATTTTCATAACACACGGAAGATCATAGGGAATCAAGTGAGAAATAAGTGTCGAGATACTTACGGATTTTAATGTGAATGGTGTTTACTAAGTAAAAGTTGATAGATATCATCATCGGGTCAAATCGGAACGTTGAGGTCAATGTCGATTATGTTATTATATTAAAAAAAAAACAGCTTATTGTAATTATAAATTTAATTTATTGTAGAGAAACCACCACTTCAATACTTCAATAACATTACTGTATCAGCAGATACTGAGACTATCATCGCTATTATTGTCTATCTTAGATTATTCAATGTTAGGTATCTGTCAAGGTAAAAATAAGCAAAACGTGGGACTATGAACATGTGGACCAATCATTATGGGTTAGTTTATTTCAGACGCTAGAAGAAACATTGATGGATATTTTAAATAGGAAGGGTGGGATTGGTTTAGTGGAGCTTCAAGCAGATTTATGTACTTATCTTTCTTACATGGATTAGTTGAATATTCCTATTGTTGAAGGGAGATTAAAGTCCCGTTGTTGGGATGAATAATAAGATAGCGTTAACAGCGGATTGCTTCATCAGCGCAACATTTCATTAAAAAAAAACGTTTTAGTACTCAGGGAGCCCTTCAAAGAAGTATAAGCTTATTCCCGAGTTTTCTTTTGAGGCTTTTGTTTAATGTTAGTGCGCGTGGAAGTGTATTCCATTATTTTGTTCCAATGTTTGTTGTAATGGAACGTATACTAGAATCAGCAACAAGTATGCACTAAAGTGGAGAAACCGTTTCTGTATTGAATGCAGACTTATAAGTTCAAATTTTTTTCACTTTATCGATATTGTTTCAAAATAAATATATTTTTTTCCACTCCTGTAAATTGGAAAAAGAGGGAAAATGCGCAATAAAAACTATTATAGAACAGTCCTCAGAAAATGGGTCATGCCGTAAATGAGTGGAAAACCGGAAATGAATCCATGCCAACGCTGGATAATCCGGTACCCCACATATGCCTACACTCGAAGGATAAATAAAACTACAAAGGAGGGAGATAAGACCTCAGCCCTGAGAGCAGAACATTTGGAACCCAGCCAGAATATTCACAAGTGAGGTAGGAGTAAATAACCCCGGCAATGAATGGAGCCAGTGCTGCATTATGCCAATCTTTAGTCTGCTACAATAAATCATTATAGTTCATCACATTTTCTGCGGGCCACACGTGTCCTCAACATGTTTTGGTTTCTTTTACTACTGGTAGTAAGAAGCTCTTGCAACGATCATATCTTTGAGTCCATTATTTTTGGAGAGCTTTTTTGTTTCTTCTGATTGCATTGATCGAAGATCTACTATGCCACGATTGTTTATGGAACATTATTTAAGGGATTTATCATTGTTTTCGATTTTTTTTTTTTTCAAAAATTACAGTTCTCAATTTACATCAGGAAAAATTATAAAATATACATAGCAAATAAGTACTAGATGACTTCTTATCTTGACGTTGGTTCCCTTTAATTAAAGTGGTCTACCTTCCAGTTCCTTCATAGTTATTTATAATGGACTTCTGAAGTGTATGGTAACTGGTGATTTACGTACACTGTAGGATGGTTGAATAAGATCTATTGGAAAAATTTTGTTACTGACATAACCAACTTTTTTTTAAAGGAATTTTCCACAATGTGGTGTTCCATAAAGGATCCTCCTTAAGTCCTTTGTATCCATGGCTTGCTCATTCCTGATCACCAATCACGATTTCTTCAAGTTCATCTTTACTTCTTACTCTCAGTTTCCTCCTATTTCTCATTCCCTGAAATCTAAATTCATTATCGTCTTACAGGAGGAATTCTTTTTCCCTATATATTTGAATAAATATTCATCAGTTTTGGAATTCCTTCATTTTTAGTACTTCCCTATTATGTTTTTTTTTAAACTCTATTTTTTGAAATATTTTAGTTGCTGATAATCTTTCGTGGTGTCTAGCACTAATGATACGTCTCCGAGATCTTTGTCGATATAGACTAAAATATATTTTTTTAATTAAAGTCTTGGTACTGAGTATATTTGTGCTACCGAAGACACGATTCAGCATTGTCGAAGTATTTTCCTCTGCTATTCTCTGTCCAAGAACATTCATTGTTTTCATAATTCAATATATAGATTGACCCTATATATTTAAATATTTTCTTTTTTTAATACCTTGTTTAATTCATACGTCGTCTGATGAAGTGCCAAGGCGTAATGTTTTTCTTGATTGTATTCTATTTTGATATTACATAACTTCATGTAACTTTCCAGTGCATGAGTTATTGCTTTAATTAACCCTCTTGCAGATCTTTAACAAATTCCTTTTGGATTTTTCAGTCTATTCTGAGTTCTATACATCCATGAAAGTACAAGTAAAAATTATAAGAACTATGATGCAACACCTAAAAATCAAATTAAGTTTTTGTTAATTGTATCCTTAGAGTCTGCTTTCATATATATATATATATATATATTTGTTTTAATTATATATTTTGATTCAGAAAATTATAATTTTGTTTATAACAGGTTATTCTTTCAAGAGAAGGAATAGGGATGAATACAATTACAGATTTGGGTTTTCAAGTTAAGCCGTCGTAGGCGAGCAGCATTGAGGTTATTAACGATTTTCCAGGAAAAAACTTTTCGAAGAATTTTCGACCATTTTTCAAAACCTATTACACAAGAAGGATCACTTAGATTTTTTTGAGAGAAAAACCTTTAATCATGTATCGAAGGGTTCAATTTAGCTGTGATGTAATATAATGCGCCTTGTTTCAACATCGGTTTAAAAAGTTGATTGGAAGTTTAAAATATTTGTGTTTTAATTTTGAAAGGCTTCCAAGAAACGAGTATAACAGTCTTAGTATTGAGTGGGCCGCTTGTCATTCTTCTGTCAAATTTCAGGCCAAGGTATTGTAGTGAGTCTGTCTTCGAAATTAGAATATTTTTGAGATGAATGAGAGAGAATGTTTCGTTTCTAGGAGCCTTCACTTCAATAATTAATGAAAATGGGATATTTTTATTTGAGATGACTTGATTATGGATGGACTTGATCATAATAATTTAAGTAGGCTTTCACGTTAAAAAGTTCATCAAGTTATGAATAAAGGAGGAAGAAAATAAATAGAATACTGCTCATAAATTAATTTTTATCATAGTTATGAATCCTCTGATTTTTTTAAAGCAATACATATATATATATATATATATATATATATATATATATATATATATATATATATATATATATATATATTTTTTTTTTTTTTTTTTTTTTTTTTACAGGCAAATTAGTAAGGGTTATGAGCTATGATGATCATTTTTAAGGTGTATTTGCAAATCAACTTTATTGATAAGGATAGAAATATTGTAATGCTAAAAGTATTATAGTCAATATTGTACGAACGGGGGTAGCCACTGATAATTCAAAATTTACCATTTGGTAACGAATTGGTAAAAAATGAGTCACTTCATTCAAAATAAAATCTTCTTTAAAAATCATTTTCTCCCTGAATGGGAAAAACAATATATCCAGGTAATGTTTATCTATAATCAACTGTTTCTATAAGGAAACTAGTAGTGTCCGAACGAATCAAAAAAGTCATTTAAACACTGTTGGCAAAAAGTGAATTTAATTGAGGCCACAATAGCTCCTGGACGGTAGTTACTATAGAAAAATGAACAGATCAAAAATGAACAGATGAAAAATTAACAAAAGAAAAATGAACAGACCTAGAAATTAAGCTTCTGCACTTAAATCTTATTTAATCCAACATCGAGTTCGCAAACTCCACTGTCTGTAAGAACTCCTTAGTAGAATGACGCTGTTATTCCTAAGGTAATTTAATCTAATTTATATTTCCCATTAAATGACTGATATGGAAACTTGCGTCAAATTTTCGATCCTAGCAACTCCAACAGAGCTACAGCGTGTTAAAATGTTACATTTTCGTAGTTGAAAAAAAGGTTCACATTTTGAGGGTGAAAAAACCGTTTTACAAGAAGACGTATAGCTCCCAAGCCAAAAGACATAACCATGTAAAGAAGAAATGTTTTTCTGTGAGCATTATCGTAACAAACTGGTGAACCGTTGGTTTCAGGTCCGATCTGCCTGAGGGGGAATTAATTCTAAGCAATTATGTCCCCTTTCCCCCACTCTCATCCCTTCCAGGATGGGGAGGAAAAAAAAAGTGAATGTTGTAATACCAAGCAAACTAGAGCTTCTTTCATTACTATTTTAATCTGTTTATTGAAATTTATAACAAACTTTTCTTTAAAATAAGAAATCAAGTAAATGAGAAAAATTATGAATCTAATGACTAATAAATACACTACCCATTAGCAACACTCCAATAATTGTTCTGTATCAGAGGTTCCAGCCACAATCTTTTCAGAGGTCTCGGAAAATTATCGGGAATTGAATGGGAAGCAAATTGAAAACTAGTGATTTTGAGTACGTAGTTTATATTGTGGTATTATATATCTCGGTCGATCCAGATCAGTAACGTATTTAGCATTAAAGTGATTGTATATAAATTCATATAAGACATTGGGAGAATTACTGATTTTGTATTTGATGTAGATTTCAAAGGCCTATAACATTTAAAAATTAAAATTACCTAAATAGCTTAGGGGTATAAAACATTTCGGCTGCGTCTTTTCCGTATTTCAGGTATGAATTCGTCATAAAAATAGAAATATATGAACTCTCCCAATGTTTCTTGATTTTAATTATGAAATATATATTATCATTTAGCTTAGTGGTATATATGTTGTATTACAAAACTTTGGTGGGGGAGAAATTATTCATTTATTTTTGTCTTCGATCTAAGGACACTTTGGCTCACATCAATGCGAAGCCATAAGAATTTCTTGATTGCGAAATTGTTTGTTTTTGTTAAAAGGCGTGAAATCGACATTCTTGATTTGATTACCTACAGTTCATTTAATGAATTCAGAAAAACAATTATTTACAGAAACTAAGAAATTAGGAACATACTAATGTCTGATGTATAAAAGGGTATTTTTATTTTGTATAATCACAAGGTTTGGTTCTTACCCCATTTCAGCAAATGGTCTCCATCAATCATAGAGGTCTAAAAAACGTTTATTCATCGATCAAGTGGTCAGTCTTTATTTTTAAACCATGCCGCATTTAGAACCTGCATAGCATCTCTGCATTGTGGATATTTTTGTTTTTTATTTAATATTATTTACTTATAAAATTAACATCTCAAATTTCTTAATTCATCGATGAACCTTTTTAGATTTGCTTCCTTAAGTAGATTTAACAAAAGGAAATATTAGGAATACTATGAATGCCTAATTTCGGGTGCCAGGATGCTCAAGCAGTTGTTGCACTTTTTAGTTATTTATATACTTATAAATTTAATTCATAAATAAATATATTATATTTTTATAGTGTTATTTATCCATTTCGATATACGTGCCAGTTCCTGTAGGACCATTGACTACACTATCGTCTTATACTCAGCAATAGAGTTTCCTTAGTTACCAAAACTAAAAAAAAAAACCTTGCTCCTAATTTTCCAGTTGGGGTACATTTACTTTCAGTATTTGAGATGAAAATTTAGAAACTTCCACAGTTTTACTGTATTACAAGCTGTTTGGATATCACACACAAGTATGAAAATAAATTCTTCGTTGAATATATCCATGCTATAATAGTTCAGCCCTATTCTAAAACTGCAGAAAATAATTCCTTCATCCCTTCAGTTCCTCCAAAATGAATTTTTACTAAAACAGCACCTTTGCTCTTTAATACTTATAAACTTTTATGAATTTCCTATCTTATTAAATTTTTCCCTTTGCATTTGTTGGGAATGGTTCCTAGAAAGACATTATCGATCATATTAATCGTGTTCTCGGTGCATTTAGTGCTAAATGGACTAATTCATCTTGCAGAACACTTTAAACATAACTCATAAACACGATATTTAGCCGTATTTTCTAGAAGCAATCGAATGTTTCTAATCTATATTTGTCAATATATAGCTTCGGTCTTTTTATGGTTAAAATATCACGCTAAGGGTCCGCTTACAAAGTTTTAACTATTTTTAACTAAAAGATATTATTTGTTCATTACAAATTTTATGATGAGAGTCATACTATTTTAGTTTTAATTATTCGTTAGAACGGATTTTCTGACGAAACTATATGAGAAAGTTTGTAGAGTCTAGCATGAATATGGTAGTTGACACGACTATTCTTGGAGCAGCTTCTTGCAGTACGCTGATCCCTAAGAGGTTTGTAATTTAATTATGCAAAGTAATTCTGAAGAAGTTTGGGGAGCAGGTCCAGGGCGTAAAGCTTGGTAAAGTTCTAAGAGAATTTTGATTCCCCTACAACCATTTATGATACAAAGGATTTTTTAATAGGTATTATACAAAATTTCGACCCACCAGTGATATTTTCATGATTATGTATACAAAAAAAAAAAAAACTTACAACCCATTAAGGATCTTGTTTTCAGTATCTTAACGTGGATGCGAATGGAGGAGATTTGGCGAAAATCACTCTCAAGCGCCCGGTTATATCCTCATTTAAGGATATCCACATTATAGATTCTGGGTGTGCTCCCAAATAAATAATAGGAAATAAATTGCCCTTTACCCTGGCTTTACCCATTTAGCTTACATACCTCCTAAATATTCATAATAGACAAGAGTTTGGAACAAGGTTGATTAGAGAGATGGTGGCAACAATTATATCTCATTCATATATTTAGACATGGATATGTGTTTTGGCTGGTGGTCTTTTGTTGTCTTGTGTGTGTTTTTTTTTTCACTCTCAAAATATATAACGTTTTTTTCACACTAAAAAATTATGATACGCTCTATGTCATAGGTGTTGCTCGGATTGAAAATTTGAGGACAGTTTCCTTACCAGATATTTAATGGAGAATGTTGTTGTTATATAATACTTGTAACAGGGGGTTACTGTATAGCAGCTATATTGGTTTGAATAAAAAAAAGGTAACATTACGCCTACATTTTTTATTCGTTTGGGGTTTTTGGACTCGATCTAGCTCTTTTGGTGTTGCTCGGATTAAAAATATAAAGACCGTTTTCTTATAAGAAACAGTTGATTATAGATAGAATTCTCATGATCTATTGTTTTAATTGATGAATTAGATTATTTAGCACTAAATTCATGAGAGAACACGATTACTATGATAGATAACGTCTTTCTAGGAGCCATCCCAAAAAAGTGTATAGGGAAACATTTAATATGAAAGGAAATTCATAAAATTTGAGGAATTTTAGAGGGCAGCGGTACTGTTTTAATAATGTTTAGGTCTTACTTCCATTTATTTTAATATGTCCTCAACTAGCCCATTAGATTCCATCTACTTGCTCTGGTAAACCTTATAATTCAAATTAAATTTCACTTTTTAAAACAAAATACCTGTTCATAACTAAATGTAACAATGAGTATTAAAATGCAAGCGAGACTCCTCTTTAACTTCAACTTACAATTAGATTAATATTGCCAGAATATGCGCTTCCTATTTTTAAATGGTATTACAGTAGAACCTCGATAATCCGAACTAATTGGGACCGGGGTGGTTCGGATTATCAAATCGTTCGGATTACCAAACAAAGTGCTTTCCAGACACTGACATACTAGTGCCCATAAAATAAGAAGCACGTTGTATTATTAATTAAAAAATTATGCTGTACAGAAAGATAAAAATACTCAATAAAACAAAATACTAAACATTTGGAAAATAGTCACTTATTTTTTTCTGAACTAAGGTTGAAGAACGTTTTTTGGCTGCTAAATCACGGATTCTCAGAAAATAATTTTTATTTTGCCCAAAACGGCGTTGGGATTATCGAGCGTTCGGATTACAGAGGTTCGGATTATCGAGGTTCTTCTGTATTTGTCTCGAAACAATGAACAACTGATATACAATTTTTGGATATATTTCGTAATAATTAACTGAAAGTTGCTATTGCAAAGATACTATGCGCTAGCCTTTATAGTGAGAAGAAACTAGAGTGAGACCCATGGGTTTTGTAATTTATTTAATGCATTGAACAAATAATAATGAAAGATATCTTCAATGAATAACTTTTTTTTTTTTTTTTACACAAACTCTTATTCTCGTAGATGAAGCTTATCAATTCTTCAACATCGATTGCCAAAAAATGTAGTAATCACTATGAAATAATTGAAAAAAAAAAAGAAAAAAAGAAAGGTTGCCGAGGCTAGAGAGCGTCAGTACATAAGGAAAACTCAAACTATTCGAACGCTGGAATGGTTTCTGACGTAGTGGTTTGTAATCGGACTAATCAGTAGCAGAAAAAAAACACTCCGAATGAAAACCAATATTTTGTTTGTTTCCTCCAATTTTCCGAACTATTTTCGTTAGAATCACATAAACTGTAGCCAAAAAGCAGTAGAGATTTACTTGGACGTAAGCCTTATCTTTAGCTACTACCTTAAATAAAGAACCCATTTTTATAATAGAAAATGTGTGCAAGACTATAGTGTACCAATACCAAAGATTGAAATGGCCCTATTACGCTTACCCAAGGCACTCATACTTAATTAGACTTTAACAATTTTTGGTTAAACTATTCAAAAGATAAAATTGAAAGCTTTAAACAACCATACCAATAATAGTAATATATACCTATTATTTTTTTACAAACTAAGTATAGTTTGAAGGTTCGGGATGCCGTAAAATGTTTTATGATCTAGGAACTGTAGATGATCAGTTTTACTTATCTAAAAATCTTTGCATAGTGCCTTGAAAGTTTGATAGTTTAAATAATTCACAAAAAAAGTTTAAAAATTGTACATCAAATTCGGTTCCGACATAAGCCCTCTAACACAATGACTGTTATCGTGTCTTTACTTCTTCGAATCAAGAGGTTTTGGTTAAGGAAATATTGTCAAGTTGCTGAACGTAATAAATGCAAAAAAAAATCCAATCAAGCCAAGAAGTAAAGATTACTAATAAATTATTTTCTCAATAAAAAAAAAAATTATTCAATAATAATTAAGTTAACATACTGTTTTTTTTCAGATCTGCGAGGATCTGACGATCTTTTGAGGCTGAAGACATCCTTGGCCTCTCCCCTGCCCCACTTAGTATTAGTTTTCGTCCTTAAGGATACTGTTTTAAGATGGCGGAAGGACATCTTTGGGCCTCATATATTGTAGTTTTCATCCTTAATGATAATATGTTGAAATATTCCAGGATTTAACCGTTTTTAAGACATCCAAAGGATATTCCGCCACTATTGACCTTAAGCCTACAGTTTTGGAATATTTCAGAATATAACGATTATAATATGGCGGATGGATATTCCGCCATTGTTTTCCTTAAGGATACTGTTTTGAAATATTTTTAAGATTTAACGATTTTAATATGGCGGAAGGCTATTGCACCATTGTTGTCCTTGAAGACACTATTTTGAAATATTGGAATATTTAACTATTTCAAGATGGCGGAAGGATATTCAAATTCTTCAGGAAGTTGGAGATAGGTTTTTAACACTAACGACCCCTTTCCGTCGATAGTTTTTTTTTAGATTCACCAGGATCTGACGATTTCTTGGGACCGAATGACATTCTTGGCCACTCTCCTTACCCTTAATTGTATATCAAGTAATACATCAAGTATTCCATAGTCTGTAATTAGTTGTTAGGCGAGAGTCCGTTCTTCGCCACTTGAAAGGGAAATGCTTCCGGATCGCCTATTTCCCTACGGTCAGGAAATGAGCTGTGGTGGTTCCACTCTTAAAACCTAAGAGAAATGGCAATGCAGTGGAACATTAACGTCTGATCAGCCTCCTCTCCCGCATCAGTAAAGTGTTTGAAATCTGGCTCACTCCCACATCCTCGCCTACTGCCGCCGTGTAAATGTTATCCTACCAGAGTAGACAGGCTTCCAGCGAGGTGTCGCATGTGAACATTAGCTGGCCAAACTCCAGGCGTACACCATCCGCCAGATGCACCAGAACAAGGCCACGGCGCTCATCTCGCTGGACAGCACACATGCCTTTGACTGTGTCTCACACCCGTTGCTACCCTGCTACTACACCGTCAGAAGAATACAGGTTTCCCGCCGCACTGTGCCGAATAATCGGAAGCTACCTCAGTGGAAGTTCATTCGTTGTACGGGTCGGTGAGAGCTTGTCCTCGCCAGTCCCCACCACCTCCGGTGTTCCTCAGAGGTCAATACTGGAACCAATCCTCTTCAAAATTTTTACGGTGCCAGTCGTATCCATTAACCATCCCTAGCTAGTGGCTGCTTACGCAGACGATGTCACCGTCTACGCATCCAGCCTAAACCATAGTTGAGCCCTCAACATGGCTCAGAGAGCAATATCTACCGTCGTTCAGGCAATAAAGACCTGTTGAATCATGGTTAACCCCTTGAAGGCTGACACCATAGTGACGTCCTATGCCAAATACAGATAATCCCAGAGATTTCCGAAGCACTTCACAGTAGATAATGCGGAGCAGCCCATATTCAACTCCACCTTATATCTTGGAGTCATCTTTGATAGGCACCTCACGTTTACCAACCATATGAAAAGCAGGATAAAGCAGGTCAGGGCCAAAAGCTACCGTTTCTATCACCTCTTTACCTTTCCCCAATTATCTCTCCACCTCAAGCTCAGACCCACTCTCCTCCATGGCGCCCCACTGCTACACCAAATGTACAAAAGTACGCTCCACACCCTCCAGACTTCGGCCTTCATCAATTTTACCAGCCTAGAGAGAGCCAAAAGTATCCACATCCTCGACGAACTGAGGATGCCTTCCATACTTTATTGGATGCTGGCACGTGAAATTGTTTGACGGGCTGAAGCATTGCTCCAACTATCTCTGCTGGAATATATCTCCACCTCCCAAACCTGCGAGGTGGCAAGGCTTAACTTCTTTAACGGACGTAATCGCTGATGGAAGGGGTTCAGACTATACGATTGACCGATAGACGATTGACCCCACTAGTACCACCAACGCCAGCACAGTGAGTCCTCTTTGCTAATCAAGAAGATGATAACCCTTCTACGTAATGGACCCATCAGCAGCAGAGGACACCTATCTTCAAATGCCTAAAGGCAAAAGAAGATCACCATTTCCTAAAATTTCGTATTTTCTTTGTAAATAAAATAAATAAATGTAGGATTAGAAAAAAAAAATACTCCAGACATTTTATTAAGAACGAGAAAGTAACTAGATATTTGAGATGTTCAGTCAAGGAAACAAAATTATAGTTTTTTTTTTTAATTTTAACAAACAAAGTTTTAATTGGTTATGCTAGATAAAAAAAAAAAATATATATATGAAAACAAGGTCTTACAAAAGGTAAGAAAACACAGGAAGAACTGTATTAAAATGAAAAAAATTGAGGAAAAACAATAGAAATAGTTAAATATAATTTAACCAATAGATAATGCACACTTTATTTATCTATTCCGGTTTATTAACTAGGTTCATTCATATTTTTAAATATTATTTTCTAAGTTTTTTTCCTTGTATTTACCATTATGATAACTGTACCACTACAACCTGTGGAGTGTCTAGTGTTCAGTACTTGGTAAGGAAGTATTGTTTCATGTCCTATAGTTATACTAGGAGATGATGTGGTCAGAAATAATTTCCAACCACCAGGTTTTCGCCCCAAATAAGTGTATCTACTTTATATAGAGGCTGGGTGTGCCCCAAGAGGTTCTCCAGACCCCTAAGTTGATCCACAGCCCAAGAAACAGAAATTAAATTTTCTGCCTTCAGCATAGCTGTTCAGTTCTAGCCCACTGTGCTACTCCGCTAACATTTTATTGTGTTTCCTTGACTTCTATTTCTTCAGGAACTATGAAAAATCCAACACTAATCAAATCCCATTGTCCGGATGGTGAGGTAGACAAAACGATTGATGGGACTTGTCACATTTTACAAAGGCATAAGGAACGGGATGCCTAAAATTATTAAAGGCATTCTTAAAGTTTGTCTCAGGATGAGCTGGAGGAGCTTGGGCGAGCCGCTAGAAATAAGAAATAAACTCCTAATTCTATCGGAGAACCGAGCTAAACTTTAAGAAGATCCTACCTTACACTATCTTACTACTCAACTCTGATTTCCAAACCAGATCATCCAAATCATAACATTTTTCATAACCTTAATAGTAACCAAGGAAAAAAATCTGGTGGGCATTGCAAGTAGAATCCAAAATCTCCAACTTTTATCTACAACTCCAAAGTTTCTACAGTCGAAAATATCACTTCAACATTTATAAGGAATCTCGTAAATTATAAACAAAAATCAGTGCTGAAATAATATCTTATATCTGTATCGCAAAGTTTTATTTACTCGCGCATAAAAGGAGAATTGTGTTTTATAATGTTTTTATGGTGCAGCTTTTCAGACTAGTATTATTATGTTAAATATAAACCATGATGATAAAATTTACTCAATTTCTTGAATTTTTATATATAATGCATCGAAATCACCACCAAACTTGTTGATCCACCCAGAGTGGGTGTTCCCACTAACGATATCCTTCCCATGGTCTTCTAGAATGCAGCTTTAGGAGCTGGACCACCTGGAGGCCGATGCTTGAAAATCAGTAGATATTTTCGCGTCGAATCGGTGCCGAGGTGGGGGCGGCGGAGCGGCAGTCGCACCCAGATGCTCGGCTGGACCGCATCGTTGCCTCCCCCATTCTTCGCACTCAGCCTCTAGTCAGCGGGTCAGTATTTTCTCTCTCTCTTGTAGGAAATGTAGAGAATTTTATATATCAGGAATATCTATCATAATTATTAAAAATTGGTTTTGAAAAAAAAAAAATTTTTTTTAACAATGCTTATTAATTTTATATTAATAGATCCATTGCAATGAAAAAAAAAATCTGATATTCGATATAAACACTATATACACGTTTTAAAAATCTTAAATTTCTGTTATCGTATTATCAATTAAAAATTGCTTTGAAATATCGCTGTATTTAGATCAATTAAAAAAGTTGACCATAAACTGTCTAATTGTTTTCTAAGAACCCCGATGCCACTGATTACATCATGCTGTCGAAGTCATCCATTCTCTTATTAGTATATGATATTTCAAATAAAATGTTTATCTATATTTATGATTATATCTTCGACTTTATATTAACAAAGCAATACTAATAGTAGTGGAATCAGAAAACAATATAATTTTATCTATTTTTCAAAAATAATGTATGCTAGTATCAACAAGTTGAAATATCGGTACAGAAGGGGAATAACAGTCTGGTCCATTGCGCACTTCTTAATCCATAAATCCATCTCTAGACTTAGTTTGTTTTTTCAGTGACAACCTTTGAGAACTCGCGTTGAAGTTGAGAAACAAGTTAGATTTTTCCTCAAAAACACCGGCTGCAGCTAAGTAGCAATTCGAAGCACCCAGGAGAAGCGCCATGTAACCCAATTAAAATTTACGCAACTTTGCAGCCGCCATTTTGAATTTTACGTACGGTCTTGACCTCTTTAATGTACCCAGTTACGGAAGGCACTCCCCTATCGCTTCCATGTTGCTTATGGAATATAATTTTGTTTATTTACAGTTATATTGAATTCATTATAATTTGATTAAATAAATGTTTAGTTATATTTTTTAATCCAAAACAATTTGAAATATAATCTGGTTGGTGTGTGGTTGTAAAATATATGCAAGATTCCCAATTGAAAGATTCACGAAAGTATGTTCTGAAACAATTTATTTTGCTGAAATTGTTATCTAGGCGGTAAGAATATTCTTTTGTGTAATATTGGCTTGATTTCAACACTTGACATTATGATGTCTATTTCGTTTCCCAGTGATTCGCAACATCATTTTTAAGGGAAGAATGAATCACACTTGGCAACATTCATAAACCTTTTTACTTTTCATCTAGGAACGTCTTTTTTAGCATCGAATTGAGCCACGCAATGAGTTCATTCTATGGTTATAAGAACTGAAGAAAAAAATTAAACATTGTAACAATTCTACCTGTATATTTTTATATAAAAAATACATTTGAGCTTCACTTGATTCAGGCCTCTGTTTCCTTCATAAACTGTGATCATAGAGTTAATCTTCATGAGCTACTGCTTTTATTATACCTAAATAAAATTAATAATACAACTCTACTTGAAGGAATGACTATGATACCCCTGATATAGTTTACCTGCAGCTATCCAGGTAGCGACTGTACTTATACACACCTTATTTAAATCAATAGTTTTAACTAAAATACTGTATACATATTAATCTTCTAATTAATTATTTGGTAGTAGTTATATGGTAAAATATTGATACTGATACATATTAATTGAAATCAGTTGATTAAATTATTCAAACTTTAATTTCAAATTTTAAATTAGTTTATTAAAAAAAAAACTAATTTGATAAATAGACTAAATGTTCTGTTAATATCCTTATATTTAATTTTATTACTCACCAAATTTATTCCACTAATATTGTTAGTGTAGTAACCCTTGTTATAGACGATAAATTTATTATACTGTAAAATATTTTATTCATTATAATTATGAATAACGTAAAAAGAAGTTTTGATGTTTTAATCAGTTTGATATCTGATGTGTGAATGGTAAAAGACAGCATAACATTGTTTGTTATATCGTGGTATTATTTACATTCAGAACCATACCTAAATATATCTGCGGTAATCATATCCTTAACTAAAGCATAAACAAAATATAACATGAGTGGTTTTTGAAATTTTGAATTTTCCTATGTAAATGATCAAGTTTTATATAGACCATGAAACTTTGAAAAAATGCAACAAGAATAGCATAATTAGAACTAAAATTGTACGTTTGACAAAAAAGATTGTATAGTTTGCAAACATTTACATATTTATTATTAGTATAACACATTTTATCTGCTTTTTGTCACATTAATGTTAATTACAAAAATTGTAATGGCAATCATGCTACTAAATTCTAAGTTAAATTTGTCAATTACTAATATCTAATAAATAATGGGGTTACAAGTGAAACACACTAATTAAAAAATAATGATTTTGAGTAAACACCGATCAAATATTTCATTTTCTTTGTCTACTTTGGTACTGACATTATTTTATAACATTTTAACTTAATTGATAAAAGAATGTTAGAACCAAAATAGACAAACCAAGAATACATTTGAGTGTGTTTCACAACCCCATGAAATGATTCAACAAAAACTGTTTACTTTGAGATGAAAACGATAGTGAATAATCGAAAAATATTTCACATTCGAAATGAAAGAAGAAACCCATAACTAAGTTTTTTTCCCATTTGGGGGCCAATAGGGCAAACATTAATCTAAAATATTTCGTAAATCTAGCTACCAAATAACAACAGACAAATCTAAACGGCTTCTAAATGTTTAGATCATATTGTGTCACTAATATTATGTTTATTGTTTTGTACTATTGATGTGTTGTACCTCACATTAATTCTACACGTTTGACTATTTTTCTATTAGCAATAATTTTAATAAAATAATCACTAATTTAATAAAATCCTGAAATCAAATTTATATGATTTTCTAAAAAAAAGTAGGTTTACCAGGTTTGTGGTATTAATGTTTAAATACTAGAAAAAAAAAATTTCTTAGTTTAAATCGATCATTAGATGTGTAATCAACCCTGAGGTGTCGAGTGTAATGTATGAGATCTAGATGATGGAATATTATTATTAATATAATATGGAATATTATTAAGGGTACGGTATTGAAGATTTAAGTGTCAACAGAATTCGTAAAAGTATTCTTGGTAGGAGACCGTTTCATTTGGTATCGAATTATATATTTTATAGGCTTTCTTTTAATGATAAAACTTTATTATTCTTAATGTTATAGTTTTCAGTCATTGAAGGAAAAAGAAAAATATTAACTGAGTCTCTACATTTTTAATATTTAAATATATTAAAAATGTATAAACTAACCATAATTCCTATTTTTCAATAGCTTTATCTGTTTTTTCTTTGATATTTTAAATATATGAGTTTAGAAAAGTTGATTATGTATCAAATTACAAATTATCATTATTTATGGTTAAACATACTACATGAATGAAACTTCAATCATATCGCGGGAAAATGTTTATACATTTTACTGTGCTATATTCTATTCTGTATTCTGTATTTATATTACGAATAAAGTAACGAACAAAGTATTATCTATGATTGAAGATTGTTTTTACTTTGTATTGCTAAAACTGGACCCATTTCCTAATGGCTAACAAATTTATGTTGAAACGTTTGACTCCTCCGTAACAGAAAAAAAAAATTAGTAATTATAAAAATAAAGCCCTCTTGAAGGAATATTGAAAGTCAATTGAGAGGCAAGATGAAAAACTGGGTTGGAATGGGTACGGTGTCGACCGAAGAAGTATCTGGTTCACCAAACCAGCCTACATACTAGACACTAAGCTCATTATGTAAAGAATATTTATCATATCATAAGATGTTAAAGGAGCTGATTTGTGGTATCATTAATGAAAATGAAAATCAAGACAAATGCCAAAATCAACAATATTTATATGGATATGGATTCAATGTTCCATGTCAAGAATTTCATCTGCTCAATGATTTCAGACTGTAACGATTTAATTCGAGAGGAATGGGGTATTTCGGAGAAGTTTATAAACTATAGTTTTATCTATACTATTATATAAAGAGGACAAGCCATTTTTCGTTTATGATCACTAGGGACCGGATTTATACGTGAAATGAAACTTGAAATATGTACATATATATGGATTTACTTTTTCATGAATATGTAAGTAAAAATAAGAAATATGTATTATAAAAAAAACTAGTTTATTTTATAATAGTAAGGTAATTAACCTAGTTTTAATATATATGTAGAAATCGTGATTTTACCTCAACATCGAGATGGAAATAGAAAAAAAATAATGGTTTTTTCCTCAAAACTATTAGAAGTTTAGACATTTTTAACTGATCAAATGTAAAGTTACTTCGATCTGAAGGCAAAATATTTTTGTATCTTCTAAATGAACGATTCACGTCTACCAAAGTATTGGGCGTCCAATTGAACACTGCAATTTCGTTGGGTGTCAGCGAAATTTGTTGACTAAAATTTTTCCTTCTTAAAATATGAGCAATTCTTGATTTCTTCAAAACCAGGATTTTTTCTCATCACATCCTCATGTTTTTGATTTATTTTTTCCCTGGTCGTATAGATATTAGCAGAAATAAATATTTAATAATTAGTTATAAAACCAGAAATGTAAAAAAAATAAACTAAGTACCTTCCACTAATATTTTCTAATATCTGAAAGACGTTGTTCACTGTTGCTGTCGCAGAGGGAGACATTCTGGGTTTCTAAAAGAGCGATCTTGTTGGGCAAAAAAGGGAAATTTCTATAGCTACTGGGTTTTCCTCGAGTTTTGACAAAACATCCTTTATTTTTGTGAAATTCTCACTGTAGTATAAGGCGGCTTCTAGCCAAGTAACCCATCTTGTAACAAAAGGTTGTAGTGGTAATGTTAAGGATGGGGAAAGATCTTTTAAAAACTGACTCGACTTGGTGCTTTAAAAAATACTTTTTTTACATTTGAAATCAGTGAATATTCATAATCATCATTCATTCATATTCAAACTCACTTCGTGCATCCTCAGCAATCCTATGACAAGCATGAGCAAGACATGCCACGTAAATTAATTTTGGGTTAAATATTTCGAGAACTTTTTCTGCCTTGATTATGAACGCCCCCAGGCCAATGAACACCGATAGAATCATTAAAAAATCGGGCAATTGCTGCGTGGTTTTTCTAAAACTTTTATATTTAAAAGCATTGGACATTTTTCCCACATGGCATTGGCTACATACCGTGATTCAACACTCGTTGTTTCGTTTATGCATACCCATAAGGGCCTGTATTAAAATTTGACTTACTAGTTGAGGAAGACAAAGAAGAAATAAAGCTTTGGTTCAGATTCATGTTCTTTTCCTTATTTATTTGTACAAAAGTGTTGAGATATGCTGTGTTAGTAAAAATCGTTGGTTTGTTGACAGTTTTTTCTGTTGACTATCACATTATAAAACATTACTATCCCCTCGAAAAGCTTTGACGGGAAACTCGCTAACTTATTTGGCAACTAAAGCTTTCGAAGTCAATTTGATTTTGGGCATTACAACAAATTCAACTAAATGATAAAACAAAGTCTCGACATGAAATGAAACAAATTTTGGATAGAAAAAATGGACATTGATAGGGGAAACGCTTTTTATACATTGTCGGAAACCTAATAGAATTTTTCGGCTCAGGAACCTTCCGCAATTCACTGAATTCATAAAAAAAAAAAAAAAAAAAAAAAAAAAAAAAAAAAAAAAAAAAAAAAAAAAAAAAAAAAAAAAAAAAAAAAAAAAAAAAAAGGAAATTTAAAACTTTGTTTTTCTTGAGTTTTTTTTTTCTTTAAATTTTAATTTTTAACTAAATATGGATAAAAATATGTAAATAAGAGTAGAATATGTAATTTCGTCTAAATATGTACAAAAATGTTTTAATTAAATTTGAAATTTAAATAAACTATCGAAGATTGTTATACAAGGATAAAAAAAAATATGTAAATACATATAAATCCGGACCCTAATGATCACTAACCCCGAAAACTATTCAATCAATCTGTACCAAATTTTTTACCATATCACCTTTATAGTTGTAGGAAGATTCAGCAATAATAAAATTTACTGGTTTTTAACTAAATATTTACTAAACAAGCGATTAATATGTGGTGTGCAGTGAAGATTGAAAATCGAACGATGGGTGGCGAGCGCTATTCTATAATGGAGGTTACAAACGTACGGTGTTATGTAGAGCTTGATATATATAATAAAATTAATCTTACTTTTCAATCTGTACCACATTTTAACTACATCATTTTCATAGTTCAAGGAAGGTTTAGCAATAATAAAATGCACAGATTTTTAATTAAATTGTCATAAAAAAGCGATAGATATGTGGTGTGAAGTGAAGTTTAATGATCGACCGATATCTGGGTCAAACAATTCGACAACGGTTACAAAGGTACGTTAAATATAGATATGTATGATAAAATTTACTTATTTTCAATTAAATTGTTATTAAAAACCTATAAATTAACCGATATGCGGTTCCACTAAACTACCAAACCCATCTGTACGAAATTTTAACTACCTCATTTTCATAGTTCTTGAAAGATTTAGCAGTAATAAATATTTAACTGCACAATTTTGAGTGATAGGAACGAGGTTAACTGTCATATACTTTTATGGTTAGAAATTAAAATCCAACAAGATGAAATCAATAAAATTATTTCTGCAGAATCAAAATTATTACCAAATCAAAATGTTAATTACCTACGCTTTTTGATAAGTTAGTAAAAATATGATTCATGAGCCTTTCGTTTTGAGGACTGATAATGCAGACCATTATCCACAAGAGTTTCTTGATAGTCTCAGTCCATCAAGATTACCAGCCCATACACTAAAATTAAGAATGAGTTTTGAAAGTATGTTTTTATGTAACCTTCCATTACCTAATCTTTGTAATTTTAACCAGGTTAAAAATTACCGCTATGCCTGAAAATACCATTGAAGAAATAAAGCTCCACTACATAATTGAATAGAAGACTTTTATCGATAAACAAGTAAAACTTCAATTATTAGTTAATTATTAAGTTTTTTACTTATGAGAGTGGGCAAAGCCGCGGCGGGGATGCTAGTAGTTATATAAAGTCATATAAATGAGTCTTTATATTTATGAGCGGCTCAGAGCGTTTGTTAGTAAATACGTAAGCAGTCGGAAATGGCTAGTTTCTTGTTTCAGTCTTCCAAGTAAAATATCCTGACGATTGCCTCTAGTAAGTCTGTAAGTCAGTAGCGGATCTATTTAATAGGACATAGCTAAAAAAATATCAAAGGATGTGGAGTTAAAAATCAATTATTTATATTAATAAGTCTTAGTTTACAATGAAATAATATAATGAGATTTGGTTTGATATATTTTAGTCTTCCACTTTCGAAACTATTCTTGAAGGCCTATGAAGTGATATTGGAGTGTAATGGAATATTTGTATCATTATTCGCTGATATCACATATGTATTATCCGTACACCTCGTGAGGGAGTGAGGGCTATTCTTAGACCAGTTGGAATGTCAGTTCTATGAAATGTGATGGAACCTAGGATACCATCTTCAGGAACACTCAAACACTCAGTAAGGATCGGACAATAAGAAAATAAGTGATAAAAATTTACAGAATTTTTAAAGTATTATGGGTGTCAGACTCGTAGACTCTTGTTTAACACAGAAATAGACTTTTTTTCAGCCTTCCTCCCTGTCTGCATTTCACGCTTCAAAGCAGATTAAAGATGCAGTTTTGTAATGCTTGTCACACAATTAAATTGTTTGATAGTGTAATTAACTGTTTAAAAAGTCAACTCATGATTTGGGAATAACTGACTTAAATCTAGGATAGAATACAGGCATTTAGAAACGAGTTTTTTAATACTCTGACCATGCTAAGATAGAGAGAAAATTAAATCTACTGGACGGGTGATAATTATCCTCTTGACAGTGGAATATTTTTAATGCCAAAAAAAAAAAAAAAAAAAAAAAAAAAAAAATGAGTGTTTATTTATTATAATGTTCCTTTTATTAGAATTTAATATGAACAAATTAACAAGTTTCGAATCTATTTTCGGGCGTCTGTAAAATATTTTAGGGGAGTATATGGTTTTACAACATCATATTTAAACACATCCTGGTAACCTGCCCCCTAATACCCACACACAAATTGGCACTCAAATCTGTGAGTTACAACTTTAAACGTCCCCTTGTGAGATCATATTAATGCTTATTTCCTTTTTAGGATAAGTTCCATCAAAGTAATACCCTTTAGTGAATGATTGGTGGTCGATATCCATCTGATATCCTCACATAGATTTATATGATACACATATGAGTGCCCTTTTGACATAATAACCGTTTAATGTAATGCATATATATTACTTTATTACTATTATGCATATATTGTTATTATATACCCTATGCTTAAGAGAAGGCTGATATTACTGATTATTATTATATATTATATTATATAAAATTATTAATGTAAAATATCTAGCTTATATCTAATATATATTACCCAGGTTAGCTGTGTAAATGTCCATGAGTGATTTAAAGATTTAATTTTGTTATTTTAACCGCAGATGATTTATTAACTTAAATTTAACGAAACAAACACTTTTTAACTAAACATATATTCATTCTAATCATATCGACCCAAAATATATATTTTTATTTTTATTTCTGATACTGGAATGAAATGATTCAAAAAGATCGAAATTTTGGAGATAATTTTTATAGGCTGAGAAGTGAATAATTTCATGACCTCCTAACTATGCAAATGTAGAAGCTGGGGAGAAATAGGAATGGCTGAATAATTTAATTAAACTAAAAGTGGAAACAATAGAGATTTTAATCAAGAAATGTACTTTTTCTATTTATTTGTTTTTTAATTATTATTTTTTATTTATTTAATTTTTCTACTATTATATATTTGAATTTTTTAAATCTTAACTTATTGTTACTATATACTCTTTCTATAGTTACAATTATTCCAAAAATATTAGAAAAATTATATGTTATGGATAACTCTTGCACGACCATACCCTTTCTTCTACTATTTTAAACTATTAATACTGTTACAACATCCATATAAGACTTACCTGGCCGATCTAGAAATAAAAAAAATAAATAACTATGGAGTGTTTATATACGAAGTTAATTTATTCACGAATATGAATTATTTATTTTAAATATCTTTTCTTAGAATTTATAAACGTAGACAAATGAGATTTGCAAAAGGTGTTGAGGTTTACATTGCATGAAGAATCTAATGAACAAAACTTTTTTCTATTGAAAGCTATTTAATTTTCCTTGCCTGCTTACAAATTTAAAGCTATGAGTTAAGTCAGTACTTGCTTCCTCGTGTAATATCAATATTGATATAATAAGTATATTAATTAATTCTCCCTTTGAATTTACAATCATTGCACTGTTAGGTGGTTTGTTACTATAAAAAAAAACAAAAAAAAAATGTCTAGTACTAAATTCATTTTCATTTAACTATTCTAACGAAAACCTACAACAATTATTTTATGCCTGAATTTTAGGGACTTATATTAGACAATGCCACTTCGGCACGTAACACGTAGCATATGCAAATAGCTATAAGCGAGCTCCTGTCTGACCTGACCCTGGTAATTATTTATTTTATATTTCTTGGATATGTGTGGTAAGCTTATATATTTATTATTTTATTTTCATATTAAAATGTTAATGTTAATAACTTCAGATGAAGAAATGTGATGACAAACCTAAGTGAATACATTTATGACATTTAGGTAAATTCAGTCAAAATAATTCAGTGTATTATAATTAAAAAAATATCCACTTTTAAAGTTTTATTTTTTACTTTTATTTCATCAAAGGCTTCCTTCGATACAGCATATTACAGCAAGATATTTCCCCGATACAATCAACTAGTGATGTATCAATGTCAAAATATGTCGATTCCCAACAACAAGAACGCGACCACGAAATAGATTACCGATTATCGATACCCATATCTTGGATTATATTAAAAAAACAAACAAAAAACAATCACCAAGAAATATACATGAATGAGTTCAAAATTCAAAACAGATAAAGATATTAAATTACTGTTTTTAAATAAAACTACAGTTATTCAGAAATAAAAATAGTAAACAGTATAATTTGTAATCATTACTTAAAGCACGCAGGTAATATGTATTAATTACAATTTAAATTATGGAATATCAGACTTATATGACCAACAGCAGCTCGTCGCTTATGACTACTCCAACATTTTCTAGACAAGCGTTCAAAGCTCCCCATAAATTAAAAATGACTTATTTATTTACATGACAGTAATTAGACCCATTTAGACATACTGAGTTGAGCTTTGGAGCTCCACAAAACCTTCTAATTCTTTTCGAATCCAATTCTTACAATCCTAAATCCTTCGTGAAATCTTTAATGCTCCTTATTATGTCACAAATCTTATCCATAAAGAATGTTTAATATGTTGCTGATTTGTCTCAAACCAGATATACACTTTTCATAGTAAACTCCATACCCACTCGAATCCAATAGTTTTTCAACTTGCCTCAAATTCAATTCCCGAAAAGAAGATGGCCAAGAGGTCTTGTAATGTCGAACTTTTATTGGAGTGCTACTAATGAGTAGCTTCTACTGAGTGCTACTTGAAAAAGTTATTGAGTAGTTACTAAAGGTAAGTAGTTCTTTACATGTCACTGTATAATGTAGACAGTTGTAAGTATCAATAAATAGTTTAAACACAATTATTGAAAAGAGAAAAAATTTTGAGGGAAATCTTATTTTAAAATATTAACATTTTCATACATATCGAGTTATGGATTAACCTGTTTTTTTGTTTGTTTGTTTTTTTTAGTAGGAAATATTAAGTACTAAAGTTTTTTACTAAATTAATAAAAAAAAAATGCCATACTAAACGTGTGATCTGTTCTAACGATCATTATCAAAGAATTGGCATTGAACCATCGACTATCAAAACCAATACAACGATAAGAATCTTATATCGACATCTCCTTTATTTCAACAGGACATTGGTTATCATGTACAACAAATATGAAAAAAAAAACAGGACAAACCAACTCGCTGATAAAGGATGGGTTCACAGTAAATTTCCTAAATAAGACTTATATACTTATACGCCCTCGGCTTCTTATAAGTTTTCCCTTTTTCTTATCAATTTTTCTTTCCTGCTTTATCATAAAAAATATCAATGCCGGAGAAATACTCACTAGAGAATATTCCCCTGGCATATCTTTTAAGCAACGTTATTTTTATTATTCATATCTGATGTTTATGCCAAAGATTTTAAGTTTAGATTTAATAACAAAGAAATCAAAAAATGTATCTTTATCAGCACTACGTGTCTACTTCTATGATTTAACATTTTTTATATCCAAAGAAAAAGACTAGTATATATAGGAAATACGATTATCGATGTCGGAAATTCCAAAATAGATGTACAAGAAATTAAGTAAATCAACATCACTAATGTGATATCTCTTGCATTAATGAGAAAAAAAATATTTATTTTATTTTACATATACTTATGTATTAAAATTTGGTTTAGTTATTTATTATAATTATTTATAATTTCCCTCATCTTTCCTTTAACATAGTATATAATTATATACTATGATGTAATTATAAGTATATATGAATCGGGCGCTGATCAGTTAGCTTTACTAAATATGCGCATTCATATTTTTTTTTCATCATCGTTATTATTAACACAAAATTATCCACACATAAATTTAGTTAATTTTTAAAGAAATTGTCAACATTTCAGGTTAGTATTAAGTTCTATAATATTTATTCTATTGTTTTAATGAAATATATACAATAATATTTGTAATTTTTAAATTCTGTTTATAATTATAGTCTAATGAAGAAATGAGAGGGTTGTTTTTTGCAGTAATAAAACACAACGCCCCTCACTTTGGAGAGGGTACTTAAAGACAGGCAATATATATCCGTGGGAAACGTCACAGTCACCATTTTGACAACACTCGATAACTTTCTCTGCACTTGACTTATTTTGGTCTAGTAAATTAATATGTAATTCAGTATTTATTAGTGATCAGTTTTGAATTCCAGTTTCATATTATAGTTCAGTGCTATTAATAGATGATGACTTGAATAATACTTTCTTATTTTTATTTAATTACCTTCTGCAGTTTTACTATTGTTGAATTTGATCACCGCTAGGAGGTGAAAACAATAAATTCATAGTAATTCTTTCGTTCCTTCTAGATTAAGCTTTCATTTGTGTCATCTTCTAATATGATTTTTCGATGTAATTAATAGTTAAAAAATATGAATTTTGTAGAAAAAGATCTACAGTGTAATTCATATACAATTTCTCTTAAAATTTTCCGAGATCTTCACATTGTTAAATAAAAAAACCTTGTAATGATTTTTTACGAGTTATACCAAATAAAAAAATAAAATAAAACATAGTATTTTGGGACAATATTATTATAAAACATTCCCTTTAATGAACAATCAGCTTTATGTTTTAGAATAAATCACTACATACTTTCGGAACTTCATCATAGCTAATGGGAACAAATATTTTAATGGGCAGAGGATGGGTGTTAAATTGGTTCGCTAAAATCTATTGGCTGAGTTGGGCAAAATGCAATCATAGCTAAAGTATATTCAAAACTCAATCATAGCTATTTGACAACTAATTTTCTGGGATTAATCACCTGATTCAATAATGATTAGATCTTTCAGTCAAATAATCAATCATTCTTTCACTTGAAAAATGATTAAAATATTTAATCATTATTAAATTAGGTAATTGGTTCTAGGAAATAATTTTCAGATAGCTATGCCCAACTATGTCTGTTAGCTTTTTTAAAATATCTTTTGACCTCTAGGTATCCATTTTTGCAGTATAAACTCGCAATTTGAATAATATAAAATTAGAATTAACTTTTCATTTCTTCCTATTCATAATATAGGAATATGATCTGCCGTATTTTAAACTCATACTTTTTAAATTTAAGGAAATATTTTCCATAATAAGTAGCATCCTAACTCCTCACAAATCTTAACAAAAAATTCGGGAATCCATAACTTCTCACAAAGCTTAAAGAAAAATAGGGGATCCATAATTTTCGGAAATTGGACTGTATTTAAATGATAACATTTTGTACCTAACCCTAACTTTTTAATATTCTGGGTCATCACTTGGGAAATATAGAAATTGATAATTCACTTAAACACTCTGGGTTAACTACGAATCTCAAACTTCCAAGAAATCAGTACGTTGGTTTTATAAAGGGCTGGAAAAATATAGCTGCGGTCTGTTTGGTCTTGTCTTGTCTGTCCAATCTGTTTCCGCTGATAATCGGAATTTCCCTGATGGCACCTCACCGATCCGAGACTATGGTTTTCCACCGACTTCGCCGTCACCACCTCAAAGCATATTTCATAAGAATAAGTTTTTTTGTTTTTTAGGACTAGGTTATTAAACTTAACTTAGATTAATGCTGACCCGGAATCAACAGACCGGGCATAGCAATTTACAGTTTTATATATTTATCCCCTTCGATCTCTTGCCTGTATTCCAGTAAACAGTTATTTATGATTTTTGATTATAAAAGAAGGGGTGTGTTTACATTTCTGTGATCAATGGTACACATTACCACGTGTTAGATTAGCTCTCCGCTGGCATTGGTGCAATGTTTATGCTGCAGTTGTGTACGAGTTCGTCGGTATTTGACCACAATTTCACTGATGACCTACTTAAACTTTACTATTAGTTTACAAATGCTAAGACCTACATTATTTAATATTATGAATTATGTACTGAAACATAACTTGTGTAAGTGAAACGATATGAGCTTGTGGTGTCATTTTATTGTGTTACATACCTGATAAGTATGACAATTTACGGTCAGCCCTTTTTTTTCTTGCTCGAGGAACCAGAGGAATCAATATGAATCTGGTTCAGGATAAACATATTTGAATAATTTAGATCGAAACGTACCTCCCTGAATATGTGAAATTGGAAAACACTCTCACCCTAAATCCCTCCATTGGGATACGGAAGTTGATCACTAATTAGTTTTTAGCGAATCAAATATTGGGCTGCTCAACTTTTAAACCGCGATTTGAATTTCAAATATTATCATAGGGACATGGCTATGATAGAGAATGTATGAACAGCAGGATATTTTCTGGGATATACACAACCTTATTTTATTTTTGACATATTGTATTAAATAAAATCAAATATATATATATATATATATATATATATATATATATATATATATATATATATATATATATATATATATATAGTTTTTATATAGGCTTTAGATCATTCAAATAAAATTAATTTTAAATAAAACAAATGATGATTTAATATATCGGATAATCTTCTGTAATTAATTACTATACTCTTCTAGATAATAAAATGCTATATCAATTGAACATAGTATCAAGACTTGAACTAAGGAACTTAGAGATCTCATAAGTTTTTTTAATTATTCTTTATTAACAGAAGTTTACAGCTGTGTTACAAACATACATCTCCTAAGTTAATTTTTTTAAAAATGACTTACATGCCAATGTTATAGTTTTATATTACACCTTCTTATTGTCGCGGATTTAGGGACAGGTTTAGGTAAAAGAATTATAGCGAAATATTTTTTTTTTGTAATTTTTAAAATATGCATATTATTTTTTATTTAGTGTTATTGATTTTATTTGGAAAATAGAATATATGATAGTTCATAACCGGTCAGCTACCACATCAGCACATTTTCTGTCAACAAAACATATTATTTTTTGTATTATTTTGTACTAAGCGTTTTTAAAAATATTTTTTTAATTTCACCTTTTATGGTTTATTAGAAAATGTAATAGAAATTATCAAAAATAATTTCATATACATCATACTTATTACCATTCAATGTAAAGTTGTTTTTGGCTCTACTAAATTGGGTTTTAATATTTTTATCGTATGCCAACGCAATGCTCCTTGTTTTATTTTATTATTTTCTTATAGGTATTATTATATGTATACTATATTCTTTTCCAAAATAGGGTTATCTTTAAAATCTAGGTACAGTTTTTAGACAAATTCAGTTTTGTCAAGTTTTTTAAAACCAGTTTTTGTTTTTAACATTGTAAATATTTCGATGACCTGTTTTATAATATTTAGTGTTATTTGAAAATAGTTTTTATTAGTAGTCTCTTTACATCTACCAGTTTTCTTCAATTAATTTTTTTTTATTACTGAATCCTAATGTCGGAATTGTTTTCTCGAAACACTGTAGTGTTCTAAAAAAAAAAAATTAACCAAAAAGTATAGTTTGCTATTTTCGAATTTAAAATATCGCATTTTATAAAATGAATTCATACAGAGTCATGAAAAATGTGTTTGTATAAAGTTGTTTTATTTTCTATAAAAATACGATTACTTTTAATATACTATATTATTTTCCTTCACGTTTATTTTTTTATCCGTTTCTTTTCTTTTCTTTTTTTCTTTTACATTTCATTTCCTTCAGTCCTTTTTATTTCCTCTCAGTCCTTTTTACTAGGCCATCCTTTTATATCCATTACCATCTATTTTAATTTATTTTATTTATTTTTTTTTTTTATTTATTTATTTATTATTTTTTATTTTATTTTATTTATTTTTTTCTTTTATTTTCTTTCTGTCTTATCCTTATTCTTACCTTGCTGCTTTGTATTATTAGTTATTTATGTATCTGATCTTTTCTATGCGGTTTTTGTATATTGTTTTTTATCCATGCCATTCTGTATTCCATTTGTCATCTGTTTAACGGTCTGTTATTTTTGTCATATCTGGTATTTTGTTCATTATAGCCCTGAAGAGGACCTGCAAGGCAGGTCGAAACGTTGGCACGAATTAAAGGATTTCTTCTTAGACGTGGTGTTCCTCTTTGACTGCATCCCTGATCATGTTCTCCATTCATCATACCAGTCATCTATACTTCTACCATTATATTTCAATTATTATATCATATCCATGTATCCTTAACTGAGGAGTTCAAGCGTTTATTTTCCATACAGAGCCAAATGGCAAGAATTTTCTTCGTTGTTATTAAATCAGTAATATTTACTAGATAAATAAAACTTGAAAAAAAATAAAATAAATACGTTTAATCATCATCGTAAAAAAAAGATTTATAAAATTTAGATGAATTTAATTAGTTATCGGATTTAGTCGTTGACGTATTCAATATTTTATAATTAGTGTTTATGAATACCGTTCTATTATTTTTTCTTTTATTTACTACTTTATGTGTGGAGATATATGCAAGTATAACGTGTGTATACATTTGGAATACAGCATAATAAGAAAACTTTCCCTCTCATGGCTCTTGAATTATTATAAATATCTGGTGAAATAATTCTCACGGCGTGGCGCAGCCAAAGTCATATTTCAAGTCCGAATTTATTACATACTAACAAGGGGAACAAATATTTGAGAACACCCTCGAGAAATTTATGTCTTGCATGTGTCTTGGACTTTAGCAAGAAAAGTTCTATATTGTTTTATAATTCATTTGATTAAGATTAATCTACAGCCAGTGGCTTATGATTTACCCGTTAATGATTGTCTTGAATTGGTATGTTTATTTTTTATCTTTGAGTGATTGATTTGTAACAGTCATGAAGATCTAATATTCTTTTTTGTAATAACAAATATTACATATTCATAAGTAGCGGGTTGTCGGTCGCATGATTTTTTGATTCACGTTACCAGTTAGAAGATAAATCAATATTACAAAAAAAAAAAAAAAAAAAAAAAAAAAAAAAATCCATTTGAGAGCTAAAAAATCAAATATTTTTAAAAACAATAGGTAATTATTCATAAAATAAATTAGTAACCTACAACATATCTATACTATTATATAAAAGGACAAGCCATTTTTCATTTGTGATCATTAACCGCGAAAAACACTGAACCAATCTCTACCAATTTTTTACCGAATCATCACTTCATGTAGTTCAAGTTCAAGGAAGGTTTAGCAACAGTAAAAATTAAAGATTTTCAATTATATTGCCATAATAAAGTGATAAAATGTGGTGCACAGTGAAGTTTGTTAATCGACTAATACAAGGCGAGAACCATTCGAGGCAGATTACAGTATTGTGTTGTTTAGAGTTAGAAATTTATGATAAAATTTACTTATTTTTAATTAAATTGTAGATCGAAGTGCAGTTAAAAAATTGACCGATATTTGGCCATTCTGCTACATAGTTTGCAGTGGTAAAACAAATAAACCCAACTGTACCACATTTTAACTACATATTTTTAGCTCTATGACGGTATATAATAATAAATTTTACTATAATAATAATTAAAATGTATAGTCTTGAGTGCCAGAAGCGAAGTTTGCCAAACTTTCATATAGTTTTATGATTAGAAATTAAAATCCAACCAGATGCATCGGCTTTATTTCACTCTTCAAACACCTAATCAATTCAATTTCAACAAGGTTAAAAATTACTGCCTTCGTGAAAATATCATTTTCACAGAAGAAATAATGCTTAGTTCCATACTTCAATAACACATTTTTAACGATAAACAAATGAAATGAAATTATTAATTTAAATAATCTGATTTAGTTATTTATAGGAGCGGGTGAAGCAGCGAAGGAGTACGCTAGTAACATATAATTTAATGACATTTCAGACACTGTAAAAGACAATATATTTTATAAATTCTTAAGAAAATAAATATAATATAGTTTCTGGTGTTCATTTATTACTTAAGGAATTGCAAAGGTTTCTAAAATATCACACTAATCTAACTGTGTAACTAAAACACTATATGAGGAACGGTCTGATATTTCCCTGGGTATATTAATAGCGTACCTATTAGGATTAGAAAACCGGAATGAACGTGTAATGGAATGAAAAATAATCTTTATTCTTGGATAAGAAAATCATCTCACAATCAAAAAAAATAATAATGATTTGGCAATACTGTCTACACGTAGTGTGTCAGTCATTCATCTTCGGCAGCTCAGAACTATAATCCAATTTCTTCATTTTTCATTAGTATTTACTTATCTTGAACAATTTGACTTTTGGCTTGCTGTAGCTATGTTTGATTTTTTAAGACAGATATTTTTAATTTTGTAACAATTTTTATTCAACCAGTGTAGATGCAGATATTAAAGAGGCAAATATATCTTTTATAATATATATATATATTTTTTTATCTTTGGGGAAAGGAATCAACATTTAATAATTAAATTCAATGTAAATTCGGTTCCCAGGAATAGCTACTTGATCATCGATTATCGATGCTAAACATTATATACAAAATCGATAGAAATGGGAATCAGCAAATCCCTCGTCATAAGTTAATTTATATTGATGAGGTAATTTTTGAAGATGTTGGTAGGGAATGCAGTCATGGTTGATTTTTTATGACAGATATTTTTATTTTTTACCGATTTTTAACTAACCGGTGTTGATTCAGATAGGGATGTAGCGCAATGTAGCACAATTGATACCCAATTAAAAAATAAGTTTTTAATTTACAGTGCCAAAGTTTCGGCCTACAATGCAAGCCTTCATCAGGGTTAGGGTTTCTTTTGTCCCAATCTGTTGATTGTTTATCCTATGAGAGGGAGTGATTGTTAAAAAGATAAGGAAAGTTAAAACAGTATGAAAAAAGTAAATTTAAAAAAAACAAGAATAATGAATATAAATGAATAAACTTAATATTGAGTTTTTATGTGATAAAAAAAATATATTAGGCAAAAAGGCAAGTGGGTATAGTTTATGAATAAATACATAAAGTATAACAATAGGTGGTACAGTTCAATATCAGAATTATTAAGATTGGTGTATATTTCTTTAATTTCCAAGTTTTTTTTTTCTTTTTATAATTTTTTTTTTTTTAGATAGAACATATAATTAATACTTGAGGTACAAAATTGATGATCCTTGAGGTACGCATGATGGTACAGATGGATCAATCCTAATTATAAAATTAATAAGGAACACTCTTGTTTGATCCTAAGATAGGCACACACACTTGCAGATATTTATAATGAGTCATATACATATATAATTATTACGTATTGCTTTGGTAATCAAGTTGACTATACATAGTCAGCAGGTTTAGGACATTGTTCTAATTAATTGATTTAGTGTCTCAACTAGAGGGAGATTGCATGGGCAATAATCGTCTCAATGCAGCTGGTTGGCCTATGCTGGGACTCGCAATTGGAGGCTACAGGAAATGTTTAGCATGTGTGCCACGTGCTATATGAATAATCATATGTTCCTGGGGCAGAGGAAAATAGTCGTAAATGTTCTTCCTGAAATGAAACTGGAAGTTCAAATCTCAGGTTGAAATTAAAATCGACTAAAACATATTGATGACTATTTTTAAAGTTAGGAACTCAAAACTGACATTGGTTTTGAGTTGGACCCTCATTTAAAGTTTCTCAATATCACATTCTCAGCTGATTTTTTCTTTTACATTTGAATTTAATTCTTTAACATAAAATTTCTAATCTAATCAATCCATCCTGTAATCTCTTAATGACCCAGTGAGAAATAAGTATTATTGAGCACAGCTAAGTAGATTATATTGTAGATAGATATTTTCAATATAAATCCTGCATGGACCTTTCATAGTTTTCAATTTTGTCAGCTTGTATTGGCCACGTTTTCTAGGAAACAATAGTTATAATATTTATTTCTTTGGCTGCAGAAACTTATTCAAGCAATAATTTAGCTCATTTTTGAAATTCCGTTTTAAAGGCGTTATCTTATTGAAGCAAAACTTGCTGCCAGTTTATTGCCAGTTATCGCTGAACCAAGCTATCGCACATTCTCCGCAGAAATTCCGATTAGAGCTCTGAATTGATGAAACGACTTTTAGGTATACAGTTGTATACCTTCGTAATTTCACGATCATTTTCATTAAAACGTTTGGCTCACAACACCTTCATTAAATTTTGGGACCACCTTCGCACAGTCCTTTCTTTTAGAAGTCGCTCTTCTCAAATTCACCTAATAAACGAATGGCCCATGAAACCAGTATAAACGTTTCCAATGATGGAGCACAATTATGTGAATTTTGTTCCGTTTTTGTGAAAAAAGAAAATCTGAGTCCTGATATTACATTTATAGCATCTATGACTCCAAAATGCTGATGCGGGAGAAATTAAGATTCAAAGTTCAAGCATAGAGAATACGTTCATTTCGGATTTATGTTACATTGGTTGATAGGTTTTCAATGAAATCCAAACTCAAATGTTTCAAGAAGGAACCTTATAATTATGTTCGTATTAGTCAAGAACGTACTTGGAAAAAATAAAATTTTAAATAATATATTTCAAAGGTAATTAAATGTTTAAGGGGGAAAAAAAAGAAACATAAAAAAAGTAAATATTTACTGCCAATAATTAAGTTTTTAAAATTTGATTCAACTAAAGTATTTGAGTAAATCCTCATCCTTTCTATCATAACAAAATATATATTTAAAAAATATGTTACATCACTATTGGAAAATATCTTTACGTTTAAATAATGTAATATTCAACTATTTTTTATTTTATATGTATAAACTGGCCTACTTTATTGCGTTGTAGTTAGAAGCTCATCTAGAATGCTTGACTAGAACAGGATCATTTGTAACTAGCTTAAATAACCATCATCGATTTTATCATTAAAGACAATTATTTTCAGATTATTCAATGCCGCTTGAAAAGCTGCATGTCGAGAATGTATATATCATTTTGTATAAGAGTAATGTGATCAGGGTTTATAAACAGGAACACTCCTCGATCCATCAATTTGGAAAGTTTACCTGACAGCGAAATACGAAAGTTGTCTCTACTCTAGCTAACTCTGTAACTGAATTATCTACTATGATTGAAAATGAATTATTAATTAATAAACTTTGAATCTACATTGGTAATTTTATCGTTATCACTCTTTTCGAACCAATATTTCGTACATAGGATTAACATGAAATGGAATGAGCTACTCGATTTGATTTCTTTATACTTGTTTGTTTTTTAATGATATCACCTTCTTTAACATGTAAAAGTAATTTATATTGCTAATCCTAAACAATAGAAATATGTATTCTTGAAAAGATACGAAATAACTTCAACTAGTGTGTAATGTAGTAGTTACAAGTGAAACATGACTGATGCTAGGGGCCCAGCAAATTAAATAAAGATATATTCGAATGAATATAAAAGCAGTAATTTAAAGTTCAGCAGGTAATAGTTGTTTGAAAGGTAATTATTTGTGCAACTGGGAGCCATATGTAATTTATATAAAATCACTTTTATTAAATGATCTGATTACTGTAATAGAAAAATCATAGTTTTATCATAGATATTATTTCTGAATGGTGTTTTCTCTGGAAATTCTTTATGTTCCTTAATCCTTCATAAAATGAAAAATTAAACATCATTTTAATTCTGATTTTTACCAATATTTATGGCATATAGATAAATGAAGTGTAGAATTCAAAAACCAGATTAGTCAATTTTTTTTTTTTCACAGCTGTTCGATAAAGAAGGTCTGACTGAAACAATTTCAGGAGACTTTCTATTAAATTAGGTTGTTACGAAAATGAAAGGAGCTCAACAATTATTTTTTAAGATTATCAGAAAGATTTGGATATCACTGAGTTAGTATTATCTGGTTCAGATGTTTCTCCTAAAATCAATATTCTGATATATCAGCCCATTAGTATACTCTTTCCTAGGGCTGAATGATTTTATTTTTGCTGACATAAAATAAACTATTTTAATAAAATAAATTCCTGAGAGAAACAAACCAATATATATAATATGCGAAATTGAGTTTATTACAGGAACCCACCTATTGTCTGAATTATTAATAATTCAATCGGAAACTTTCAAAGTTTCATGTTTAAATAATTTCTTTTTCTCTATTTTATATTATGGCTATGGGTTTCAGTTGTAAAGTCAAAACAACATATATACTTGGCACGACTTCATTGGAGTAGTTATAAAAAAAATGGAACATATCTATAAAAGTATCTTTAACTTAAATTGATTTCAAATAATAATTTCTATCTAATTAATACTAAAATTGAGAGGATTAATATCGATTATAATAATCGATTCTCGGTTCTCGATACTAAATTAAAGTGATATTACAAAAGATAATCATTGTAAAATTTAAAAAAGTAAATTAAATCTACTACAAAAAAAAAATATTGTGTTTATTTATTGTATATACTAAATTGTTTGAAAAAAATCTAGGTAAACAATAGGTATGATACATAAAGTTATTAAAAATAATCTTTATTCTTTTGTTCTTCTAATTTCTTTTCTATAATTAGAATTTTTATGATATCATTTATTTCAAACTTTTAATTGGTTCTTAAGCATATTTTAAATCAGACATTTCCAAAAAAAAAAAATACCGCACGAAGCTCTGATTACATTTAATTCCACTCATGGAGTTCAATATATTTCTCATGAGTATTTTTACAACCTAACTTATGTTTTCGCTTTTTATGGTGAAAATACTAGTAGAAAGCCTTGTAAAATATAAAACTTGCGCTTTGAAAATATAATATAATTGAAAATCCACTTTTTAAGAAACATTTATAAAGTTCTTGTAAAAGGCAACAATAGCTGGCGATTGAAGTGGGATCTTGGGCCTTAGGTTGGATGTTTACCTCGGGATTCCTCTGAGAGGCAGTCGCTACACAAACAGATCCCGCTCTCAATAATAGCCTATAATAAAACGCTATTTCCAGATTCAATAAGTCCAATTAGAACGGTTAAAAAGAAAGCTGACTCCGGTTCGATTCTCGTTATTGTATAATACCTCAATGTGTTACGCGCAAACTCTTACGAAAATCTGAAATAACAAATTGTTTGCTAGCTGTAGTGTGTAGTAGTATAATATTCTTTATAATTTTTTTCAATAGTTTTTTTTTTAAATACCTCCCGATTCTTGGCCAATACAATACAACTTGAAATTCTCACTGATATAGCTGCTAAAAAAGCCCTTATAGACCATGCTTTTAAGTTATAAGTTATAATTGTTATAAGTTATAACAATATTAGTTCTCCCTTAAAAAATAAAATTCATAAAATATGGCAATCCATGTAGAACGAGAGTTCAAGTAAATTAAAAACTGTTAAACAGTGAGCTAAGCCATGGGCCACATCTGTTTGTTCCACCCGTAGAGAGGAGCTTTATCCATAGGTCACACCAATCTTACTCTCATCTGATAACCAAGCAGCCACCAAATTGTCAATACTGCGGTGAGGTGGTCACAGTGAAATATACATTACAGCGGTGTCCCTCTTATCTTCTGCACTTATGGAATTCAGGCCTTGCACCCGATCTTCACAGAATTCTCGACGATAATGAAAGTAGTATAAAAATATTATTCCTTTTTTTTAAAGTACACAAAATATACAATTAGTTATAGATTCATTTGAAAAAAATAGAAATTTAAATAACTGAAAATAAATAAATAAGACTGGGGAGAGCTAGAAGGAGCACCATGCAAGAAATGAAAAAGAGAGTGAAGGACAGAGACCAATGGGAAAGATGGGCTAAGGCTGTTACATCACGCTGAATGGGAGGTAGGAGTTGGTGAAAGAAGAAGAAGATACTTAATAAATAAAAACCAACCAATAACCATAGGCGTTGAAGGTCTTTGAGGTTTTACGTATTTAAGCAGAGACAAACGAAATAACTTGAAATTAACAGGACATTGAAATTTTTTTAATTTTTTTTTTATTATAAATAAAATTGAATAATGCTTTTATTTGTGTAAACATAAACGATTAATCATCATAAAATGAGGTATTAATTTTAATTCAGTTTCCTTCAAGGTACCTAAAGTTCTAATCGAAATGATAACAGTAAAAACTCATATAAATTTATGAAAGGTTTAATAAAAGACGGCAATATGGCCAAACTGGCGATATTAACCGGCTAATGGGTCTTAAGAAGATTGGGAAAAGTAATCTAGCACAAAACATTTACCAAACCTCTATATTATTTTTAAATTATTAATAAATATTCTATATTTTGAATATAATACTTAATTCAATAACCACGAAATCTTACTTGATAAGCAGAAATTGACAAAAAGTTTTAAATGTTTTGAAATGTCCCAGATCATTACAAATGTCTTGTCGTTTTTTTAATTTGATTAGTTCATTTTGAATTTTGTTATTTTAATAAATTCAAAACATTTTTTACCCATGTTAACACAAAATTTCACATTTTATAATACAAGGAGATTTCAATCATTAATTAATTGATTGAATTGGGTTAGCGTCAAACTTGTATTTAAATAGCCCCACAACTTAATGTGTTTTTAATTTTTAATTTCTATTTAACTTCCCCTCCTCCTCCAAAAAAAAGGATACATAAGCATTTCAAGCCGAAAACTCAAATTCGGTGTAGCCTGTTACAAGTAAAGGCTGCCTGTAGATGTAACTTTATTTTTATTTTCTTCTCATTATATTCATTTAACCATTTCAGTGAAATATTGATGTACAATTGTTTTGTTTAACAATGCCCGAAGAAGAACACAGCCGCTCCAGTATGTGCTAACTGCAAAGGACCACACGCCGCCTTCTCCAAGGAATGCAGCTACCGCCAAGGGCTAATAAAACAAAGGAGGGCTAAGACCAACAACGCCCCGGTCTCTGTTCCAGCTCCGGCTCCGGCTCCGATAATGGACGAAAAGAACTTTCCTCAGCCCAAGCCTGCCCGAGGCAGCCGCTCCTTCGCGGAGGCATCCGGATGGGGCCAGCAGCAGCAGCCGCTACTATCCTACAACTATCTTGCTATAAGGACACTGTTTTACAGATCTGCCAGGACCTGACGTTTTTTCGAGGCCGAAGGACATCCTTGGCCACTCTCTCCATCCACAATTAGAATTAGCTTTTTCGTCCTTAAGGATTGCTGTTTTAACGGTTTTTAAGTTATGCTATAAGGACACTGTTTTACAGATCTGCCAGGATCTGACGTTTTTTCGAGGCCGAAGGACATCCTTGGCCACTCTCTCCATCCACAATTAGAATTAGCTTTTTCGTCCTTAAGGATTGCTGTTTTAACGGTTTTTAAGTTATGCTATAAGGACACTGTTTTACACTGCCAGGATTGACGTTTTTCCGAGGCCGAGATCTGCTTTTTCGTCCTTAAGGATTGCTGTTTTAGGATCTGACGTTTTTTCGAGGCCGGAGGACATCCTTGGCCACTCTCTCCATCCACAATTAGAATTAGCTTTTTCGTCCTTAAGGATTGCTGTTTTAACGGTTTTTAAGTTATGCTATAAGGACACTGTTTTACAATCTGCCAGGATCTGACGTTTTTTTCGAGGCCGAAGGACATCCTTGGCCACTCTCTCCATCCACAATTAGAATTAGCTTTTTCGTCCTTAAGGATTGCTGTTTTAACGGTTTTTAAGTTATGCTATAAGGACACTGTTTTACAGATCTGCCAGGATCTGACGTTTTTTCCTTGGCCACTCTCTCCATCCACAATTAGAATTAGCTTTTTTCGTCCTTAAGGCCGGAGAACATCCTTGGCCACTCTCTCCATCCACAATTAGATTTAGCTTTTTCGTCCTTAAGGATTGCTGTTTTAACGGTTTTTAAGTTATGCTATAAGGACACTGTTTTACAGATCTGCCAGGATCTGACGTTTTTTTTTCGAGGCCGGAGGACATTCTTGGCCACTCTCTCCATCCACAATTAGAATTAGCTTTTTCGTCCTTAAGGATTGCTGTTTTAACGGTTTTTAAGTTATGCTATAAGGACACTGTTTTACAGATCTGCCAGGATCTGACGTTTTTCCGAGGCCGAAGGACATCCTTGGCCACTCTCTCCATCCACAATTAGAATTAGCTTTTTCGTCCTTAAGGATTGCTGTTTTAACGGTTTTTAAGTTATGCTATAAGGACACTGTTTTACAGATCTGCCAGGATCTGACGTTTTTTCAAGGCCGAAGGACATCCTTGGCCACTCTCTCCATCCAAAATTAGAATTAGCTTTTTCTTCCTTAAGGATTGCTGTTTTAACGGTTTTTAAGTTATGCTATAAGGACACTGTTTTACTGTCTACCACCCTGGCGTTCACACCTTCCGCTCGGACTTTGACCCTACTAAGACATCGACTTTGGACCTCTTGATCACCAGGGACATGCACAGCGTCACCGACTGCCGAGCACTACCGTTCAGCACCTCTGATCATCGCCCTGTACTCTACATCTTCGAGGGCACTCCAGCCACACCACCGGCTACAAAGTACAGTCTACAGAAAGCGGACTGGAAAGGGTACAGGGCCTCGATCGGGGAGTGTCTCCCTAAGGTGACGCCTTGCCTGACCCCTGGTGAGATTGATGCAGCAGTGGAGACCATCACAACCACCATCCTTGATGCAGCCGACGCCAAAATCCCGAAGTTTGCTCCTCTACCAAACTACCTCCGACCTCCACCCCCGCACATCCTGGAGCTGATAAAGCAGAGAACAACCTCCGAAACATATTCTGTCGCACTAGAGACTATAGCTTGAAGCCGTCCATCAACGCCATGACCAGGCAAATTGCCAGGCTCATGAGCGATTGGAAGACGGCCTTGTGGCAAGACCAACTGCTACGGACTCACAACGACCATGGACAGTTTTGGAGGTTGGTCCGAACCTTTGTTAATAAAAGGAGGGCGGTTTTCCTGACCGATGGGGACCAGCTGCTCACATCTACTGAACAGGCTGAACAACTATCCCGCTCATATGCCGCCAAGGATGCTGGGAGAACGAGTGATGCTCCGCAGCCACCACTTGGACCACTACCGAGCCCCAATGAGACAGCCATCTTCTCAACTTATAAGGAGCTCGAATCAGTCCTGCGCCGCATCAAAGGGAAGAAGGCATCCGGACTGGATGGTATTCCCACCACGCTGCTGGTGATGTTACCCAGGAGGGGCAAGGCCTTCCTGCTTAACATCTTCAACTCATGCCTCCGGATCGCCTACTTCCCTGTGGCCTGGAAGAAAGCTGTGGTGGTACCACTCCTGAAACCTAAGAGGTCCGGGAATGTTGCGGAGCATTATCGTCCGATCAGCCTCCTCTCCCACATCAGCAAGGTGTTCGAGAGGCTGATCCACTACCACATCCTTGACCACTGCCGCCGTGAAGATGTTATTCCACCAGAGCAAACAGGCTTCCAGCGAGGTGTCGCGTGTGAACATCATCTGGTCAAACTCCAGGCTCACACCATCGAGCAGATGCATCTGAACAAGGCCACGGAGCTCATCTCGCTGGATTGCACTCAAGCCTTCGATTGCGTCTCGCACCCCTTGCTGCTTCACCGACTGGAGGAATTCCGGTTTCCCATCGCCCTGTGCCGACTGATTGGAAGCTACCTCAGCGTAAGATCATTTGTTGTGCGGGTCGGTGGGAGCCTGTCTTCGCCAGTCCCCACTATCTGTGGTGTACCTCAGGGGTCAGTGCTGGGCCCAATCTTGTTCAACATCTTCACGGCACCAGTCGTAACCATAAAGCACCCTGAGGCGGTAGTGGCTGCATACGCTGACGACATCGCGGTCTACCCGATTGAGGATGGCTGAGAGGGCGACCTCCACCATCGTCGAGGCGCTGAAGACATGCGGCATTAAGGTGAACTCTAGAAAGACTGACGCCATAGTGATGTCCTTCAGTAAGCGCGGCAAATCTCAAAAACTGCCGAAGAGTTTTACAGTGGATGGCATCGAGCAGACCATCTCCAGCTCCATCGTATACCTTGGCGTCAGTATCGACAGGCACCTCACCTTTTCGACGCATGTTAGAAGCAGATGCCTCGAAAAAACGTCAGATCCTGGCAGATCTGTAAAACAGTGTCCTTATAGCAGGAGCCATCTCTTAATCCCGCCCCGAACCCCCACCGCCACTCTTCTATATCGTACCTTTTTAGCAAAAAGAGTAAACGGGAAGGGGTCGTTAGCGTTGAAAAACTATCTTCAGCCTCCCGTAGAATGAGTTAACAACGAATTAATATCCTTCCGCCATCTAAAAACAGTTAAATAGTCGAATATTTTTAAAAAAGTGTCCTTTTAAGGACCGCCATCTTATAAAAAAACATAAATAAAAAAACAACCGTTAAAACAGCAATCCTTAAGGACGAAAAAGCTAATTCTAATTGTGGATGGAGAGAGTGGCCAAGGATGTCCTTCGGCCTCGAAAAAACGTCAGATCCTGGCAGATCTGTAAAACAGTGCCTCACCCCAGATATCCCTTAGGCTGAAACTCCAGATTTATAAGTCCATCATCAGACCCGCCCTCCTCCACGGTGCTCCACTGCTGCATCATATGTACGAAACTACACTACGCGCCCTTCAGACGTTCCAAAACACCGTCCTTCGGCGAATCGTCCGCGGCACCAGCCTTCAGAGGGCCAAAAAACGCCCGGATCCTCGAGGAGCTGGGGATGTCCACGATCCCGGCCTTTATCACTCGCCGGCACGTCAAATTCTTTGACGGGCTGAGCTACTGTGCCAACCCTCTCTTCAGGGACATAGCCCCGCATCCCAGGCCTGGGAGGTGGCAAGGCACGATACCCTTAGTGTACGTACTCGCCGAAGGAAGGGGTTCAGACCATACGGACTGACCCGATATGACCCACCATCGCCGGCAAAAGTGTATCCTTCGCACACGGATTGCCTCCAGCAGACTGAGACCCTCCAGAGATGGCAGAACTACAAATAAATCTTAAAATGCCGAAAGGCAATAAAAGATCCATTACCCTAATTTCCTTTGTATGAATTTATAATAAAGTCGGAGGTTAGAAAAAAAAAAAAAAAAAAAAAAAAAATTGTTTAACCATAAGACTAAATACCACAGTATAAGACACTACAAGGACACCCAATGAAATACTGTGTCCAAACATGTAGATGTCCTTGGTGTGGAGGCCCTCACCTAATCGAAGAATGCCCTCAACGGCAAGTGGCATCACCTATATGCCCCAACTGCCAGGGCGCTCACCCAGCTTCCTCCAGGGACTGCCCACATCGACAAAGTCTCCTCGTCCAGCCAAGACAGAAAACAGCAGCAACTGCCCCAGGACCTAAAATCAATGAGAGGAATTTCCCTGCAGCCCGCCCAACCCGTAGGGACTTCAGCTTCTCTCAAGCCTCAGGTGGAGCAGCTCCTCGTCGAAAACCCGGTCCTACCACTACTACTTAACTGACGGTGGCATCACAACCAGTCCAGATTAACTTGCCACCAGAAGCTGACCTGCATGACAACACCACCAAAGTGCTCCTCAACCGGCTTCTCAATCGCATGGACGCGATGATGGAGATGAAGACCTCGATGATGCGCCTCATGACTAGGGTGATTGAGAAGCTCGATGATCGCTGAGCACGTCCTAAACCTGAACGCCAGAGGCCTGCCTTCATCGCAGGCTGAACTAGAGGTCCTCCTTCTTCAGTATCGATCAGCAGTGGTGGCACTAACTGACACTTGACAGATGCTTCCTAGGAAGGGTAAAGCCTTCCTACTAAACATCTTCAACTCGTGTTTCCGGATTTCTTATTTCCCCACGGTCTGGAAACGGGCTGTGGTGGTCCCCCTCTTAAAACTCAAGAGACGTGGTAACGTAGCGGAACATTACCGTCCTATCAGCCTCCTCTCTCACATCAGCAAGGTGTTCGAAAGACTGGCTCACTACCAGATCCTCGACCACTGTCACCGTGAAGAAGTTATACCACCTGAACAGACTGGCTTCCAGCGAGGTGTTACCTGCGAACACCATCTGGCCAAGCTTCAGGCCTATGCCATCGACCAGATGCATAGGAATAAAGCCACTGCGCTCATCTCGCTGGATTGCACACAGGCATTTGATTGTGTCTCACACCCCCTACTTCTCCGCCGACTGGAAGAATACAGGTTCCCTACCGCCCTATACCGACTGATCAGAAGCTATCTTAGCGGAAGATCTTTCGTCGTACGAGTCGGTGACAGCCTGTCTCAACCAGTCCTCACCACCTGCGGTGTACCACAGGGATCAGTACTTGGACCAATCCTGTTTAACATCTTCACGGCTCCAGTGGTCTCCATCAAACACTCCGAGGCGGTAGTTGCTGCATACGCAGACGACGTCGCCGCCTACTCCTCCAGCCTTAACCCTGGCCGAGCACTCGACATGGCTCAGAGGGCAACCTCCACCATTGTCGAAGCTCTACACACCTGTGGAATCAAGGTTAACCCCAAGAAAACTGACGCTATTGTGATGTCATTTGCTAAATTCAGGAGATCCCAGAGATTGCCTAAGCACTTCACAGTAGACAATGTTGAGCAACCAATATCCAGCTCCATAGGATCTGAATGGAATATCCCAATATCTTGGGGTCAACATTGACCGACACCTGACCTCCTCCACCCACGGGAAGAGCAGGATCAAACAGGCCAGGACAAAGACCTACCGCCTCTATCATCTCCTGACTTCTCCCCAACTATCCCTCTGCCTCAAGCTCCAAATATATAAATCCATAATTAGACCCACCCTACTCCATGGAGCTCCACTGCTGCACCACATGTACAAGAGTACACTACATGCCCTCCAAACGTTCCAGAACACCGTCCTTCGGCGAATCGTCCGTGGTACCAACCATGAGAGGGCCAAAAACAATCACATCCTAGAACAGCTGAGGATGCCTTCCATTCCGACCTACATTGGCCGCCGGCACATCAAATTCTTTGATGGGCTGAAGCACTGTTCCAACCCTCTCTTCAGGGACGTAGCCCCGCCGCCCAGGCCTGGGAGGTGGCAAGGTTTGACCCCCTTAGCGGACGTACTCGCCGAGGGAAGGGGTTCAGGCTCAACAGACTGACCCGTTAGAACCACCACCGCCAGCAGAGTGACTCCTCCTCGCTCCAGCAGCTGCCGAGGACACCCATCTTCAAATGCCGCAAGGCAATCTAAGATCCTAATATATATATATTGTATATTATATTGTATGTATTGAAAATAAATGGAGGATTAGAAAAAAAAATTTTTTTGTTTAACTATCCCAACAGTTTCCTGATTAGAAATTTAATGAAGAATATTTTTTGTTATATAACGTTTGGATATATATAATATATATTGGAGAGTTTAAATGAAAAAAAAAATCATGTTTTTGCCTTCGTTTTTAAAGTGTTGGGTATTTTTGACAGGTTCTAACTCTGTTGGTGTGGCTCGGATCGAAAAATTTTCAAATGTTTTCTGTGCAGATATTTTATAGAGAGTATTTTTTATTCTATAACATTTGTCACTAGGAGATATATTAGTTTGCAGGGCTGGAACTATGAGATTTGTCAGGGTGAGGGAGGGACGAAGATCAGTTTGTCACTCCTCCTCCCACTTCCACTATAAAAATACTTATACCTCGGTAAGATATTTTTTTAGATGCATTAGTTGATTACGAATGCATCTAAAAAAATACACAACTTATGTATATTATGAAGAAGTTTTATTTATGAAAAACACTTATTTAATACATTTATATACTTATACATGACTTATAGAAATAATTTGTTTTCATATTTTGTCACTCCCTGAAATCTGCCGCCCGGGGCCCGTGCTCTCCCTACCCCGCTCTGGTTCCGGGTCTAATACTTTGAATGGTAAAATTTACGTGTGATATCCCTATTTTCTCTCAACCTTGTTTATTTCGAATAATCATTTTTTAAATTAAATTAAATTGTTAATTTAAGTAATTTGATGCTTTCAATTTTAAAATGTAAATTGGGTAAAGCAGTAGATGTCCATGATCTATTTACTTTTCCAAAACGTGAAGGAGAAATTAAGTTTTTTAATAAGGGGTTATAAAAAAAAAAAAATATTTAAAAGGAAAAGTGTACACCCTAAAGGTATCTTAGACAGCAATACTGTGACATTAAGTAATTTACTATTTTGTTTTATGAGATTTTTTTCAGAGTATTAGAACGTTAATATTGATAATATTGATACGTTAATATTGTAGCTAAATCATATGTTCTATAACATTGGTAATAGAAAAGTGCTTCCAATGCTGAGTTGTAGCATTTGATTTGTTATCAACCGACTGGAATGGAAGATTTCAAAATGTATAAGGAAAATGATGTCCTGTTAATTCCTTTAAATATATTTCACAGATATTAAATATTCTATCAAGAACTTAATTTACTGCATTGTATATTGAATAAAAAAGAAACAAAAAGAAGAAATTTAAATTCTTAATTGTATTCCCTCTTTTATAATAACCCCTGATGAATTCTCTTGAATAGCTCGCTTGAAAACAAATGTGTGTTCAAGCAGAAATATCTCATGAATAGCCATGTCTGTATTCAGTAAAAAGAAGTAATCAAAACAGCTCTGGTGGAAAATATTTTTTCATTTATGTTTCATCATTAGTCTTGTGATTATGTTCGTTTTTCTTTTTTTATTTCTGCAAAATAAGAAATGTACATGATGGGAATAGTTAGTGTTCTGTTTCCTTTGTAATTAATCAGCAGCACAAAAAGTATACTCTCTCACATATTCAATTCAATGTCGGATGAACTTCAAGTGCTTCAACATCAGCTTAAATCCTGCATTTGCAATATTCGACAAATTAGCGGCTTAGTTGTAGAGACAGGGCATAAATAACTAAATAGCTCGTGGTGAACTTTTTACGATTATATAACAACCAGTTTCACAATTTGAGTTTATGAACGAAATAATTCAAATATGTTATCACTTTTAATAGAATGGCTGTAAGTAATCCCAAACACGGAAATAATTTTTAATTATTTTCAAATATGTGTAAGAAGAATGTATAAAAGTCGAATACATATTTTGTCTATGGAATTGATATTCGTCATGTATTTAACTTATTTATTTTTTTTTTAACAACAAATAATTTTCACTAAGAAACTAATATAGCGCTCTCACTCAGCCTCCACTGGGTTTTTTTACTTCAGTGACACAACTGAGAGAGAAGAGCTGTGCCTGGCTCGTACTTCCATAAGTGGAGGGGAGGGACGGGTCTGGTCGGAGGATCTCTAGGATGAATGTTAATTGTAAATAAAGTATAATTGTATTTATAACCTTTAATTGAATTTTGGCTTATTTTCACTTACTGTTATTTATTTTATTTAATTTTTTAAATTTATATATTTCACCCAGATGTATATTTTATATTATTTATGTAGAGCATAGTTTTTTATTTTTTATTTTATTTTATTTTTTTAATTTTTATTATTTTATTTTATTATTATTTTTTTATTATATCTTTTATTATTATTTTAGTTTTTAGTTTTCTTACTGTAAATGATGTGTGAATGTAATCATTAAGCCATCTATATTACTTAATGCCCACATTTGTGGCAGATTGTAATAATTACTCAATAAAAAATTAAAAGAAAAAAAGAAAACTAAAACGATATCCAACATTAATTTGCCACAAAAAAAAAAAAAAAAAAAAAAAAAAAAAAAAAGCACATTGATTAAGATCACTTAATATAGCCCGTGCTGAGTAGGCTTTGATTTCATTTAAACTTAACAAGGAAATATAAACTAAAAGTAATTTTTTGGAAAAAAAAAAAAAAATTGAAGTGGCCAAGGTAGACGAGTGGACTAAGAAATATGGTATGCAGTAGTCAGCTGAGCACTGTCGAGCGTGGTCAGCACTTCGATGGGTGACCGCCCTCCAGGTAAGACCATAGAGTCCAGATACTCAGGCTAATACGACGAGGGTTCGATTTCCACATGGGGGCAGTACTCAAGTTACAGCTCCTGGTCCCTCAAGTTGGGGAGGGGTTTGGGTATAGGGCTAATAACCCTATCCTGTGAAATCCGTCCTATTAAGAAATCTTCAATCAGCCTCAGATAATCTTTGGTAAAAACGGACGCCGGCTTTGTATAACGAAGATACCGCTGGAGCTGGTTAGAGATAGATAGAGCTGGCTGGTTAAGATGGCCGAAAATCTACAAGGTCTGTAAACTAATAAAAAATAAAAAGTAAAATAACATTGTCCTCCGAAAATATAAAAAAAAATAATTAAATAATAATTTAATTCAGATAAATTATTTTTAAAAATTTGTTGTCATGTTCAAAGTTATACTATGACATACCAGTTATACCAGTAAGAGCCCAGCCTCTTAAGGACTAAGTTGAGAGACACTGGTAGTAAAGAGGGACCCATTTGCAGATATGACTAGATGGTTGGGTAGCAGAAAGTATCAGGTCGCTCCTTTGGGAGTTGTCTACCACCGTCAGTTCCATTTCTGTAAGGAATTTCCTCACCTTTTAGAATTCCTAGTGGGGTTTTATATCGTCGAATATAACATTTCTTTTTATAATCACTGCTCATTTTTCTGGATTCTTGTGTTTTTTTTGTTCTTTTTACACACTCTTATATGTACTTATCTCTCTGACTTACTTGCATTCTCTCGAATTCACTCTTTCTCTTTCCTACTAAATTCCCCACTTTATCTAAATAGGTTAAATCACTAGTTGTGGTAACATCACCAGTTATGGGCAGGCTAATACAATTATCGGAATAATAAGGGTCTAGTCCATTTATTTGTGATGTCAGCAGGAGAAATATTTCTGAAAAGGGTTTAAGATTCATTTACTAGTGAAACCCTCTCACTTATCCCTTTTCAGTAGCCGTTAAAAATATTTTCCTCAAACAGTGTCTAAAAAAATACTTCTTTTTTTTTTTTTTAGTAAGATCGCTTTTAAAAGTGAGAATATTTAAGGAATTATTATGGAATCGCTTCATTAATTTTTATTTGGTTTTTCGTTAGAATTCAGGCTTCCATTACATTGGAGCATTTGATTTTAATCACCGATAATTTGGAACTGACCTTAACCGGTGTATAAAAATATGAGATATGAGTTATGGTCATCACTATCCGTTTTAATTTTCTTTGGTGTTACAAACGTTCTTTCTGTTAATAAACAAAAAAATAGGCTTTTCTTTATTTGATTATGTCATTTTAAAACTTAAGCAAAACTTCAATTATCAGTTACAATTAAGTTCTTTACCTATGAGAGCGGGCGAATGCTAGTATATTAATTAGCATGACATGGATTTTTATTATTATTCAACATTTTTATATTATAACAAAATAAAGTATTGTGTGTCAATTAGGATGAAAGCGAAATAGGGTTGAGGAATTGGCAGTGAGAATTCGTTGGTGGATTCTAAATAGCTCCAACGGCTGTCAAATTCAATTTACATCGGTCGCTGCTACCTCCTTACTCGTGGAAACTGTTTAAAAAGTCAAGTTTGTGGAAAGTATTTGCAATTTAATGAAGACTGCCGTGTCGCTAAGGAGGGACATTTTTTTTTATCCTCGATCCATATTATACCCACTTCTTCAAAGTTGTCCCTGTGGCAACTTTTGCTGTCCCTTTTGGTGTTTTTTAATAAGCTCTGGTAGGAACTTTGGAAACTTTGTTTCATTTTTTAGAATTCTGTGGAGGTCCTTAAGTCGAAAATGTTTGTGTATTTGGTTCGAAATGAGAAAAAAAAAAGTATATAAATCATTTGATTTTTTTTTTTCTGATAGGCTTATTTATGTATCCATGACGAATTAAGATTAAAAAAAATTATACCTTAATATGTTAGAATTCCTTCTAAAATATTTATATTGCTACTAACTTTTTTTCTTCTTATATATTATTACTTCTGGTGTTTGAATTGTCAAGAAATAAAATTGAAAGCAATAAAGTATCATAACTTTTGGCATAATTACATTTAAATAATTTTTTTATTCATTCTTGGAGATTCAACATATTTATGTTCAAAATTAATTATTTTCTCTTCTAAAAAAATGTTGGTGTTTCAGTTAGCATTTTCAATCTTTTCAATACTGGAATGAAATCGCACTCGAGTAAAGCCATTGTCTTCGACCTTTCTAAATCTGTGCCTAAGAAGTTTTAGTTAAGTCACAGCATAAGTGAAATCCACTTGAGAGAAATCATATAATAATTTATTTTAAAAAAACACTACATTTTCTCTGATCTCACGAGAAATAAGGTTTCGCTATATCCTGAATTTTGGTATAAATTGATTGATTGATGATTCCACTAGTTGAATTTTCCTACATAGCTATGTTGGGGGTTTATGAAATTCTTTTACTTTTACCAATAGGTCTTGTCCCCAGTGACAGACTCCTCTATAGGTGTCTGATCTATTTGACTTCTATCTGTCATTTTTAACCAATTCTATTATAATTAGAAGCAATTAGGTGATGATTAATTAATAAAGTTGGTGAATATATTCTATTTAATGATATTATAAATTTAAAAATAAGAAACTAAGGATGATATTTCTCATCGGTCAGCACACAATTTATATTTTTAACCTGTCCTGGCTATTTTCAATGCATGGTAACAGATCTTAAGTGTTATGTGTTACGGCAAGGCTGGGCTGTTCCTGTTCTTTCTTAACCACCAACTTCGTCCATGGTCTACTATGTTATATCTTCTTCCTCATCTACATTCAAAGGACCGCTTCTTGTTTTCTGGATTTATTTTGAATAGAGCTATAATTACTCCTTTTCAAATTTGAATCTTTTCTATTAATTTAAATTTGTAAGCTAAACTTCTTCGAGGACGTTTTGATACCTTGCCGACAGAGGAAAGTGAGTCAAGCACCGCCACTACATCCTAAATTGCTATCCTGCCGGTAATATAAGCTACATATACTTAACCTTCCCCTAAAAGTTCCATTTAATGTAAATAGTTATTAATTTAATATATTAATCTGGAGTCAGATAAATTCACATCTCATGTAGGGGATATTCAGTAATGAAAGGTTCCTAAAAGTAATAATGATAACAGGACAAAAAAAGTATGAGGAAAAACTAAGAAGGCATTCCTGATTGCTTTGGAGATCCACGAAGAGAAATTAAATTTACTTTGACCTCACATCATTGAACGGCCTGATTTAAGTTGACGACGAGATAGGTGTCCTATGACATTTGGAAGGAAGAGTTCTACCGGCTATAAGAAACCCTCCATAAGCTATGTGGTGGCAGAGAAACCAAATATTGTTTTCGAGAAAGATGAAAGAAACTGATGCCAAGCAGAAAACGTGATTTTATTATTTCATTAGCGCAAGTAGCATGTATTTCATGCTTATAAAATAAAGAAATTCCATGAAATTGTAGAGATGATGCAGAACATATACAATTTATGATTGCAATGGGACCCAATAAGCATTACGGATGATAATCCATTTGAGTATTGCTATTGATCCGCAATAGATAAAGAGGTTATTAAAGCAAATTATGATTGATGCTATATTTAAGAATTAATAGACGTCAAATGATTAGCAGGAAAGAAAACGGTTTTGGCAGAAAGAACACGTGTGGGATGTCGATAACCGAAAATAGTTCTTAGAAGTGGCATCAAAGGACTTGAAAAATATAAAGTTTACATCTTACTTCTTCAGCTATATGAATTTGTGGAATTCAGAATCTTTCTCTCTTGAAAGAAAAAACAAGTCATTTTAAAATTTCTGTTATTGAACTATGAATTGATGAGAGTCAAAAGCAAAAAATCTTGAGCAATTCAAAATCGGTTCTCAGCAATTTTAACTGTGGAAAAAATTCATTCGTAATACCTGTTAAAGCTTTTACAACAGAACTGGTGCTTTTACTCGATAACTGGTTTATGATTGTACGAGAAAGGTTAGAAAAATATAATATCACTCATCCGGAGGAACAATGACGTTACTGCGAAATTCGTTAAAATAAGGAAATTAGTCAGAGGTTCTCCCAAAAGCTTGGTATATTTTTAAAAACATTGGCTGAAATGTAGTCTTGCTCTAGTCCGTTTTGATTTTTGATTTTGTTTTGATTTCTACAAATCAATTGATAAAAAAAAAGTACAATGCTGTAGCATTAGGAAAAAAACTAGATAAAATAATTTTTGTCCAAAATAAGATAAATACTTGGGGCAACCCATATTGGAGTCCTACACTTCTTGGAAAAGTAGGTAAGTTGTAATATCAATGGTTTAATGAATACTATTGTCATTATAACGTCAAATAAATAGTAATATAATATAATATAATAATATTATATCCCAAAAAATATTCTTTGTTAAATTTCTAATCAGAAAATTATTGACACTGCAGTGTATTATGGGTACGTGGGGTGTATTATGGGGTATAACTTTGAAGTTATGTTAATTATATTATGGACGCTAAGCTGAAGTTGGAGAGGCACACAATGATGTCAGTATTATGAAGATTTAAGCCCTAAATCCTTCAAGTGGGGTCCGAGCCAGGCAGGGATTAGATGAAAAATTGGGCATCCTATTAGATGCCACCTATGTATTTGATAGTATTTAGTAAAAGGGACACAGGACGGTTTTTGAAAAAGCAAAAAAAAATATATATCCAAAAAAAGGAATGCAAAAGTGAGTTATATATAACTATATATATATAGTTATGTGAGTTATATATATCCCTTATATAACGATAGCTCTGGAAAGAGCACAGAAACACAGTTGGAGGTTGGAGAGTTGAAGAGGTAGATGCTGGAGGGTGGAGAGTAGAAGAGATAGATGCTGGAGGGTGGAGAGATGATCTCTTAGATAGACGAGCCTGCAGAGGCCGACTGATGAAGATCTGGTAGAAATGAGACCCACTATGCCGACTCAAGACCCAAACACTGTATGAGTACCCTGTCATGTTATAGTTTGTAATAAGTGTAACTTTGTAAATTGTGTGCTGACCCAAAGATAGTTTGATATTAAGGTTATTTTCAAGTTCCTATGTGTATGTATATATATTAATGCCACTACATATAATAGAATTGGTTAGCAGGAGTATATAATTAGAATCCAATAAATAATATAAGTCAGACATCAATAGTTGGGGCTATTATGTCACTAGGAACGATAACTAGTATTAACGTGGTACTTTATAAACACATAACGTATAACATAGCAACACTTTATCGATTTGTGCAACAAGAGGTCTAGAGTGTGTTAAAATGTTATATTATTGTTTAGGGTGAAAAAAATGTTAAACCAAAAAACTATTGACCCCCCGCCAAAAGACATATCAATGCCACAATACTATCAAAAATATGTGTTGACAAGATTACAGTAAGAACTAACGTTTGACCAATACTCAAGTTTATATGAATATTACTTATATCTATAATGTTCGTTGAAAGAATTTCAATTAAATTTTTAGCTTCTGATAAATTCCATTTTTTATAATTGTGTCGTTGTATTACCGGATGACGTTGGAATCTGAGCCGCCCAGTAAAAAATCAACAAAATTTTATTACAAGTATATTTGTTCTTTTATTTTTTTTTAATTACAATTATTATTTGTTTTTTATCTTTTTCTAAGTTTTCTACCAAAATTGTTATAAATATTATAAACAATTGTTTTTATTTTATTTTTTGGTTTGTCTCTATCCTCATTGGAGTCATTGACAGTCCATATTCATAAAACCTGATGGCTTTCAAAAACTCCAACAGTGAAGGCACTGATTTTTCATCATCCTGTAGAACTTCTTTCAGTGTTTTTTTTTTTTTTTTTTTTTTTTTTTTTTTTTTTTTTTTTTTTTTTTTTAGTCTTACACTTAGAGATGAAAATTGTTGGCAGTCTATTAATATGTGTTTTACTGTCCTGGGTTCTTGACAGTTAACACAAGTAGGGGAATCCAAGCCGCGGAGAAGGTAGCCATGGGAGAATTCGCAACGGCCGATTCTTAGGCGGCACTTTTTTCTAATATCGAAATAGCAAACAAGTGCAACCAATAAGTATTTAAGTCATTAATACATCATTATGTGCTTAGTTCCTAATTTTACTCGATGAATTCTTTTATACATTTGTAAATTTCACTAATAAAATATAAACAAAGAAAAAAATAACGGACTGAGATTAATTAAACGTATTGAAAGGACATAAACATTAAAGATATCACAGCGTCGATTATTTAGGGAGGTCGATATAGTTATTTATTCATGGGAAGAAACAAGTGTCCCTAACGGCGTTCGATAACCCGACTCCGCCACCTGCTGTCGCTATTCCACTCAGCCTTCGATTTAATGTTTTCACAAATTTGATAGTAATTCACTCTTAAGCAGGTTAATAATTTGAATTTTTATACCGTATATTTTCTTATTCTTCCGGATCATAGTTAACAATATTAATCATAGTTTATAGTATTCATAGAAAAAAAAAAATCCTGCAATCACTAAGGAGCTTTAGAACATCTGGTTGATAATTTTTGAGGATTGCACCTAAGTCTTTGTTGAAGAAGGGTGTTCCAGCTGAGGGGTGTACCCAGCAGTTACTAAATATGTGCTCTACTGATAGAGGGAAAACACGTGGACTGTGATGTAACTTGGAGAAGGTGCTGATGTGTGAGTCTAGTGTGTCCGATGCGCAGCCTAGTCATCACCACTTGTTTCCTCCTAGAGCCGCTTAGCAGTTGCCATGGTTGAGCATTAGGTCAGATCATTTTTAGTTTGTTAGTATCCGGAATCCTGTTCCAATAATAAATCCATGCCGCCTTGCACTTCTGTTTAATATATATTTGGTGGTCGCTGAGGGCAATCGGTAAGTTGGGTACAGGAAACATATTTCTCGCCTCTTTAGCAGCTGCATCAGCCAATGCATTCCCAGGTATTCCAACATGGCTGGGAGGCATCAGTATAAACAAAAAGGAAATTTTCATATTTTGATTTAGACTCATGAAAACGTTTTTGTATGGAATCTTGCGGATAAGTAATTTTATTGTATGAGAAAAGTGAGAAGTCGAAGGAGGCATTGATTGTTTTCCATGGGGGCATAGAATAGGGATGAGCTAAGTAGATATTTGGAATCTGGAATAGGTCTGATAGAAGTGGATAAGTAGAAATTCGGGGAGGTATTTTATATTTACTTAATTCGAAAAAATCTTTGCTCGACTTAAGGCGCCCTAAGAATTTTAATAGTAAGTAGTGCCTAAGTAATGCCACCGCCAGCAGAGTGACTCCTCCTCGCTCAACATAGAAGAAGGAAGACCATCCGTCAACAGAGTGGATCCAGCAGCTGCCGAGGACACCCATCTTCAAATGCCGCAAGGCAATCCAAGATCCTAATATATATATTGTATATTATATTGTATGTATTGTAAATAAATGGAGGATTGGGAAAAAAAAAAACTTCAGCCTCACACAGCACGCTTGATATGGACTGGTTCTGAACGCTCCTGTTGTTCTACGTATTATTTTGTGGTGAATGGGGTCTAGTTTCTTGAGTATATTTTTAGCTGTATCACCATATACTTCGCATCCGAAATCTAAAACCGGTCTAATTAGGCACCGATAAATTCTTAAGAGTGAGTTTCTATCGCAGCCAAATTTCAGGCCTGATAGTTTTAATAATATTTTCTTTTTTTGTGATTTTTGATATCATCTTATCGATATGGAATTTCCATGTGAGTCTTGAATCAAAGACTATGCCCAAGTATCGAAAATGATTAATTTTGTTTACTACTTGGTTATCCAGTGATATAGAAAAGGCTTGAGTGCATCTTTTAATTTTGCAAAAGTGGGTCGCTGAAGATTTTCGTACAGAGAAACAAAAGCCAGAAAGGGTTGCCCATGTCTCTAATTTCTGGAAAGCGTGTGACATAACGTCTTGACCAAAAGCTATATCAAGATGTCGTCTGGAAAAATCGAAATTTTGACAGGCTCAGGCAAATCGTTGTTAATGTTTTTGATTGCTACGTTGAAGAGTGACATCATAACTTTTTAAGATGAAGTCACTTGAATAGGATACCAGATAGTAATTTGTTATTGAAATAAGCTTCCAAAAATAACAATATCATAACAGATGGATATTAAAAGGTACTTGACGTCAAATGAATTTTCTCAAAATAAGAAGGCAGTATCTATTATTATAGCGGGAATATAAATATGAGATCCACAATAAAACTTTACTTAATTGTTGATTAAAAAAAATATTGTGTAATTCACTAGTTAAATTATGCTAACATATTAATAATAAAATTAATATTTTCAAAGTAAATGAAAATGGAGGTTTGTCTTGATTTCTCTTAAACAGTTCATCCGGTAGCGATAAAACTTTATGGAATAACAGGACGCATACCCGTGAAGGTTTCTGTGTTATCTTTATAAATAAAAATTAATTTTTATCTGTTGGGCTCTGTTTGGGATATGGTTGGAAGCATACCACCCAAGGTTTCTGAGTTATCTAAATCACAAAATTCATTGACTATTAGGCTGAAGGTAGTTCGGCGGGTCAGCTAGTACTTTATAAAATATTTTATCCTTTAAAAATTCAGATATCGTTTAACATTTATTTTACCAATAAATCTTTCCTAATACTTGCTTTTAAATGTATCTGGTAAATAGGGTTGCTTCACAAACTCGGTAATTGTAAGTCTATTGAGGATACGTTCATTTCCACGTAAAATTAGGGTCGGCTTGGGGGCGTCCTCAAGAAGAGGTGAGCCGCACCGAGCGGGCTTGCTTACCTATAGTATACAAATTTCCAACTCGGTAATTATCTAAATCCTATATGTAAAATAAAATCTTAAAAGTAAGTAATAAATATTCCATTTTATATTCCACAGGTGTTTCTCAAGGTAGCACATACACCGCACTTGCAGCTGATATCCTTACCCCATCCTAGCACCATACTCACCACGAACGCTTTTGATGCATAAATTGTATGAGCAATTAATCCGATGATATTCAATTCAAATTTATACGTCTACCGATCCAACTGTAAACTTTGGTGATATCAGAATGATCTCTGTTGAACATATTCAGGACCTAGAAAACATTTCGAAGATCATTTTTGTAAAAAAACCACACAAACTTCTTCAAACATTACTGGCATTCAAATAATTATAACCGATTCATTAGCTTGACTATGATTAGATTTATTGGATATACTGAGTTCAGGTTTGATGTCACACTAAACAAACTAAATCATTTCGCTTCAAATCCTTAAAATCTAAGATCCTTCAGCATCCTCAAATCTCCTTACTATGATTTATATGTTTTCAAATTTGTTGGTTAAACTGAAACTGTACTTCAAGAATGAACTTCATAACTACTCAAACTCTAGTCTGTTAACTTGCTTCCAATTTTATTCCCAACTCTAATGTACCGGGAAAAAAATGGTCTCGTGAGTTCATATTAGAGTATTACCAATGGATAGTTGCTTAACAAGTTAATTACAATATATTCATTAAAATTTAAATTTGAGTTTAATACAGCATAGACAACTCAGTTTTATTTTATTTTTATCTAAATCCATAATGATTGTAAAGTTATTGAGGCTTTTTATATACATGTTTTTTTGTTATTTTGGTATTTTTTTTTTTAATATTAAACATATCCTTAAATTTTTGCTCAGGGAAGGCAATTATTATTGGCAAATAGTGTATGCATATCAGATCTGTGTTATTAATAAATTTATGCCAAGTGTATTTTTTTATATTTTGATTTTTTTTAATCAATGAAATTGTTTATTGAATTGAGGTTCGACAAATTATTGTATGATTACCTATAGCTATTAATATTTATATGACTTTCCTCAGTTAGTGAAATGTAAACTGGATCTGAAAAGAAATAGTTTGACCTAGTTCTACCTATCGTCCTGTCGGATTTTTCATCCGAGCGTAAGTAATATTTGTTATCTTTCCTCTTCAACGATGCTGATTTGATCAACATATTTTTCATAAAGGAAATCGGAACATCCCTTCTATATTGTTCATATATATTTTCTATACAAATGTATTAAAATCGTATCATAAATTGATGCTTTACAATAACTAAATAATAATATGTAATTTGTAATCCATTTAATACCGTCCAGAAGTTTTATATAATAATGTGATGACTATAATGAAAATTAAATTTCAAACGGTTTTCCTTAGCAGATATCGTTTGATCAGATATTTAAATTATTTATTTTTATGAAGAATAAAATTTGATAATTCGTCTTCGTTAAGTGCATGAGTTTTTAGCACTGACTGACAACTATTCATAGTGTTATTAATTAATTTACCAATTAGAAGCTCCTGAGTTTTATTATATTTTTTTTAATGAGTCTTAACGTTGTCATCGCCTATTTCCTTGCACATTTGCACCCGTAGTCTACTTTTTTGATACAATTTTAATACTTTAATGTGTCTATGCTGGGAAGTTAAGTAGGAGGGCAAGGATTACATTTATTGGTGTGTTTAATTAAAATCTATTTTTTTTACATGATCGTCAAATAACACAAGTTGTTATTTTTGAAGTTTTTTAGCCCATAGACATTAAACTGGAGACTCCTTCTCCTAATATATACAAACTAACTTCAAAAGGCTATCATCCTCTGCCACACTATCAAGCATCTCAATTTAGGATTTCCTCTCCTCAAGGAAACTGTGCAGCATAGTGGTTTTAGAATGGTGCCTTTTTTGCATCTCCCTTTCATTAATTTTTTTATCAAATGGAATAATTTGTTCAGTACTCATGAGAGTAATTTTTGATTCTTCTACTTTTGAACTATTTCTGTAAATCCAGCCTTTTTTAAATATCCTCTTATTTTAATTTTTTTTTTCAAACGGAATAATTAGTTCAGTACTTTTGACAATAATTTTTTTTCTACTTTTGAACTATTTCTGTGTAAATCCAGGTATTGAAGAAAACTAATTTCATTGATATCAACCAAACAAAAATAATTATAACCACAAGCTATCTACTGGAAAAACTCTGACTCGGAAATAATGGCGAAATTGCGAAAAATTATTGTGTAAAAAATTGAGACTGAAATATGAATATACCTATTGAGATCGCACAAATTTTTACCTTTGAACAAAAATGACAAAATTATAAGTTTTGTTATTTGCAAATCAATATTTTTCAAGCTTAAAAATTATTTATAAAAAATTTAGCTCATTTGGATTATAGTTTTTAGGTCAATATTAAGAAACAATTTATTCGCTATTAATAATTTATATCGTGGAAGCTGCTTCTTGGATTTTATTCGAGTTCTTATGAACTCGTTCCATCAATATGTCTCACGGCCACGCTTATTTTATTTACAGGTAGTGGGGTCTCACAATATCTATTGCGTTTGTATCCCTTATAGAGCTACGAAATGTTTTAGTTATACATTAAACGATTTAAAACGATTTATGCGACCTCAAATGACATATTATAACATTTTTACATACTTTTTCAGCTGATTTCACCACTTTTCCCGTATCAGGCAATCGCAGATTCTCAACCTTTTTTTTTGGTCCACCCTAATGTCTCGTCTTACTATTTCTCCAAGGCCATAAAACTTTATGCACCCTTTCTAGCAGTCTTGACGAATGGGGGGATCATCTAACATGGTAGAGTCACCATCTTTTTTAATACTCATGGTCAATTTACCGTGGGTCGGATGTGATCTATAATTGTTAGGAAGTAAGAGAAAAAACATCTGAGAAGCAAAAATATAAGATAAGATGTCGGTTTTGAAATCATTCTAAATTATATGAATGCATGTAATGAATGTAATGCTTGCTAATGTGAAGATAAAATAATAATATGCCGAACCTGATTTATTTATCCTGATTCTTGTGATTAAAAAAATTTGCAGTGTGATTTTTTACTTATATATTCATTTGGAGGGCAAATAGATCTAGTTTCAATTACTCTTTGATATATATTTTGATGTTTTTGAGTTACCAGTTTTCATATCGCTAACATTTTTATACGGTTCAGCTTTGAGTAGAGAATTAAATGTTAATTATAATTATATTTATTTAATCACGATGGAATGACTACATTCTAAATATTTTACAGCCACCATTTTTTTTTTTTTAGTTTCTACCGCTAAAATAAGTGAAGGGTAGAATTCTTAAACCAGCTAAGTCCATTTTTAAAAATTTTAAAATGTTGGTCGATTAGAGGTAAAAGTCAGACTGGAATTGGAAGGGGAATTGTATTTTGTACAGCCATTTTCAGTGTGATTCAGCTATTTTTTAAAAGAGAACCTTTCACCTAAATATAGTCTAGTAGAAAAACCATTCAATAAAAATAAAACAAAAAAACAAATTAGTAAATCGGACTTAACTGGTTTTGGAATTCCACGCCTCAAGTCTTTTATTGGATATTGAAAAACTTTTACTGGTTGTTTTCATGCTAGCCTTTATTTTCATTAATAATTTTTTGAATCCATAGTCTTTTTTCATGGTTTTGTGAATGAAATAATTAATTAGAGGCAGATAAGTTTTTTAATGATATACGCTGTTTTTATTGATATACGTATTTTAAATCTTTATAACTTTAAGTGTGTCTGTTAATATTATAGAGATATTTCATTCTTTAAAAAATTTATTGACGTTAATACTGGTTGATTATTGCTTATCTGCCTGGAAATTTTCAATTTATATGCTAGGGGTCAGGTATGACAGAACTTTTGTGAACCTAGGGGCAATGTTTTTAGAGCAGGGTTATATAATAATTTAAAAAAAAAAGGAAAAAAAAGAGAGATATAAAAAATTACTGGTAAGATATTTTTAATATTTGTTTAACATATTTAAATATCTTTGTGAGTGTAATATCAGGCAGGTATTTAACACCCACATATTAACAAGAAACAAATTTGCATATCAAAACTTTACAACATTTACAAATGAAAGCGAATAAAATAGTATTGGACTTTAACAAGGGGAGTCAGTCGAGCACAGGCTTGGGTGATAAATTAATTTTTCATCTGGTGGGAGTGTAGGTCCACCTTGGTTCCTCTTAATAATTTACATAAACAACCCATGCACCCGCTTTTCTGCTTCAAACAAAGCTACGTTTATAGCTTTCCTAAATATAAAGGGAACCCTCGCTTTTCCAAACAAAACAAAAAATTAGAAAACATGACATTTTACCTTCCAGAATGTAAAAATAAGCATATGTGATGAAAAACAACTAGCATTTTAATGTCAGATTTGTACTATGTTATTTGTTCCAAAAGGATAGTGGCTTAGTTTTGCCAGGATCTGAATATTTTTGACAGCCGAAGGATATTCTTGGCCACTCTCCTTTCCAACAAATTAGGTTTCGTCGTTAAAGAACGTTTTTTATGATGACGGAAGATATTCCACTATTATTATTTTTTATTTTTGTCGTCATTAAGGATACAATTTTGAAATATTCTAGGATTTGACTAATTTAAACCGTCGCAGGTCAGTCCACCCTTGTTGTCCTTTTGATAATTCACCTTGTTGTGCTGTTTGAAAATTGAATTAAGTATTAAGTTTTTTACAAAGTACACTCTCTCCTCCAGTTTAATCCTTTGGGTTTCATTCAATTGAAAGATATTTCAACACTTTTTTAGTCTGTTTTTTCTATGTGGTGGTTAGATTATAGAAGGTTGCTTAACCTTTTGATGCATAGCCTTGCTGGTCTTCAAAAAGTTCCTTCTGATATTGCCGTTTATTACTATTATTATTATTATTTTTTTTTTTTTTTTTCTCCTTTTTTTTATTTACTTCATTTACTTTATTCATTTATTTATTTACTTCATTTACTGTATTTATTTGTTAATTATTATTTTATTTTATTTATTTATTTTTTTGCTGTTATATAGTGCCTCTAAAGTTACAATTATTCAAAAATGATTAGAAAACTTATCTGTTATGGGTGTCTCTTGCACGAGACTATACCCTCCCTTCTACTATTGTTAACTCATTATTAATATTGTTAAACCATCCATGTAAGGCTTACCAGGCCGATCTGGAAATAAAATAAATAAAAAAAAAAAAAAAATCTTTCCATTTCATAAGAACTACAAGGCTTGAACAGCATATTGTGCATTAAGTCTACCTTGTAATTGATTTCTTCTAATTATTCGACATTGATATTATACTTCTGCCAGTATACAACTTTTCAGTACAGTAAGTATCAAAATTATCCACTAACTTGAAAAAAAAAACATAGATTTAATTCTTCATTAATTTTTGAATTTGGGTTGATGGATCCGAATTTCGTATGACCACCTCGTCTCGCAAGAAAACATGGAAAAATAACGTAACTGTATAAATGACCCTTAAACAAATATGAAAAAAACTTACCCTTGATCTTACCCGGAATGTTTCTATTAAGCAATTTTGGCTTTAAAATTGGCATTAACCAATTTATTGTGCTTTAAAATTGAATTTCTCAATGTGATGTAACAGACAGTTAAAGACTGTCCATTCCTCACTGTATTTTTTCAATGGTTTGGATTCAGCAACCCCAAAAAATAAAAATCAATTTAAAAAGTACATTAATATTTTTGCCTGAATTAATCCTTTTTTTCTTCGCGTGATTAGAAAAAAATGTTTAGTTAATTAGCCTAAAGCATTAGATAAAAATATGAGGTGATCTTAACATAAAAATACATATGTTAGTAGAACCACCTTCAACTTAAAAGTATTTATAAAAGTTTACCCCGCCAATTTTTCAAATGAAAATTGATACCACTAGAAGTTTAATAAATACAAATAAAATCTTAGTGAATATAAAAACAGCAGTCATTCAGTTGAAAACTTTTCTAAAATTTAATAAATTTGGATGAATACACATAATTCACTTCCAATTTACCTTAATACAATTTTATTTATTGTTACTTTTTTTATTCATCTTTATGTTTTCTTTTTATGTTAGTGTTGTACACTGAAATAGTTTTATGAGAGAATTGAACAGTTTCGCTAAAGTAAATCAAACCTCCATTCGTAAAGTGCAACCAAGCATGCCTGTAAAATAGAATAATTTACTTGAAATAAAATACGTTCGTTTTTTCTATTTAAATCATTAAAAATTTGAACATACACACAACTGAATATTAACATCACATAAAAATCTTCATTGCTTCCGGGAAATGTGAGATTTCGGAAAAAAATTCAAATATGGTTAATTCTCAATCTATTTCAATCCATAAATTAATTCAGTTCTGCAACTGTATTTATTAATCTTACGTTTAAAATATTTTTAAGGGAAAATCGTATATAAATATTTTTCTAGAATTATTAAGGCTGCTTTATGAATTTTCAGGCAGTGCCTTATTTTGTAGTGATTCTCAGTTGGGAAATTCATCTCTTAACTGTAGTCTCTCTCACGGGTCACTACAAAGCAACGTGTGGGCGGCTTATGCTTTGACAGTTATTCAGGTCAAATATTCGGATAGCGATTGGTATGAATTTCTAAAAATCTACCAGACATACTCTTCCACATTAATAAATGAAACCTCTTCAATTAAAATCTGTATGGTTTGGGTTATTGAATCTGAAAATATGCTCTGTACAGCGACGCACGGAGCTATTATAACGGATGGACTACTAATTCAATTACTTTTTTTTTTTTTTTTAAGTGTGACAGATAGTGATATTTATTAATTAATAGCAGTTCTCAAAAAAAAAAGAAAATTAATAGTATCAACGAAAAAACTGCTGAGATCACCCATACCTTGTCAAATGCTTGTTGAAAATCTAAAAATGTGACAAGTGTATGTTTTTTCATTTCAAAACCGTTTACTATAAATTCTGATAATCGTGATAGTTGATGCGCTGTGGAATGACTGATCTGAAATCCAAATTGAAAATCTGGAATAATGTTTATATTTTGAAAAAATGAAGTAAGGCGCCTTTTTATAACTGATTCCAGAAGTTTTCCTAATATTGGTAAGAGGCTTATAGGCCTGTAGCTGCTGATTTGTTTGACGTTTTTCCCTGGCTTGTGAATAACTACCAGTTCAGCCTTTTTCCAATTATCAGGAAAATAACCAGTCCGCAAGCAACTATTGAAAATTGAAGTTATTAAAATGATAGCTTTTCTCGGTAATTGCTTAATGGCAATAGCTGGAATTATATCATGACCAGGACTTTTTTTTGTTTTAAGTCTTGTAATAAATTCGAAAATTTCTTTTGGAGTTGTAAATTTCAGTGGAATTTGTGCTGTTGCTAGTGGTATTGATACAAATTCATTAATCTCATCATATGCTAAATTTATTCTTGACGGACCTATTTCACTTGTAGGAATAGAAAATGTTTTTTCAAAATAGTCTGCAAAGGCCTCAGCTTTCTTCACATCGCTCGTTATGAAATCGCCATTTTCTAATAAGCTTGGAATTTTTTCGTGTTTGTTTAACAGACGTCTAGTAGCCTTCCATAGGGATTGATCATTTGGATCCAGGTTTGTAACATAATTTTTATATTGTGAAAAAGTGAAGTTTTCTAATTCTATTTTGACAGTTTTTCTTAATTTGTTCCATATTTTTTTGAAATATGGATTTTTGGTTCTTATCCACTGTCTTCTAGCTGAATTTTTTTCTCGTATTTTTGATAGAATAGAATTTGGAACGTTTTTTAAAAAAATGTTTCTTTTTTTATGGAAAGGCTTTACTGTAGACTCATTTATGCATTTGATATGTTTTCTGTAAATTGTTTTATTGCTTCATCTATTTCATGTTTATGTTGGAATTTTTTTTTTAAACAAATATTTTCTTCCCATCAATTGTTTGTACGTATCCCAGTTAATGAATCCTTTAATCATGGAACTCCGAGTGATAATTTCAGGAGTTTCGGTTGAGAACTGAATCAATATTGGGATGTGGTCCGAATTTAGAGCAGCTATTGTTTTGCTTGTGACAGGTAGACTGATGTTTGTTGATAACATAATATCTAATATGTCAGGCGTACACCCTTTTCTAAAAATGTAGGTTCAGTAGGTGCAGTAATTTGAATATTGTTTCTAGAACAAATGTCTAGTAATTTACTACCATTCGAGTTTGATTTACGACACCCCCAGTATATATGTTTACAGTTCATATCACCCAATACTAAAGTAAATTCATTCGGAGGTAATAATTTAAGAATTTCTTCTTCTTTGAGCTTTTTATTTGGAGGCTTATATACTGCTGTGATAACAGTGCTGGGAGTAGAGTTGAGACGGATGGATATAAATTCGATATTAATATGTTGAGAATAATATTTTTTCGGAGAAGCTAATATTATTTCTGATGATGAGAGCTTCCACCAGAGGCTGTCGAGCTGTTCCTGTCTTTTCTCAAAATTATAATCCTAATATATTAAATTTAATATTCTGATGATGTGTTTCAGATACAGGCTATATCGATGGAGTTTGATTCTAGAAATATTTAAATCCAAAAAATACCATAAGCATTCCAGTTTAAAAGATTTAGTTTTTTTTTCCAGAGGCCCTACTAAAATAAATATAGAAACATTAGGAATGTAGCTGTATCCATATTGATTATAACGGGTGGGAAGGAATTAGTAAACAGTCGATGGGCTGTGTTTCAATTATTTGTGATAAATATGGTTTTAATAGCATTGATTATGATTTTTTGTAATAAGCGGTCAATATGTTTTCACTGTCATCTTCGGTGTTATTTTTTTTCTTGAGGTTGTTGTTCAGGTGATAAGGCAGAAGAATACGAAAAATGTGGGTGTGGCTATACGAAATGTTTTACGATTTGATGGGGTTTCTGGTTTTTATTTTCGAATTGCTTGGATATTTGTTTTTAAGGTTTGATTGGGCAACCTCTGTACTAGCTGCTATTGATCAATGGACACAATATGGCTTATCGGTGAATTTGAGGGGGACATTTTGAAAATGATGTTTTTCCTGACATTTAACACACCTAGGTTCTAAACGACAATAATTCTTTGTGTGACCGAATCTTTGACAGTTGGTACACATGGGGATGTCATTGTTTTTATTTTTGGTTCTAGAAATTAGAGCAGAAAATAAATTTTCGAGTTTAAAAATTATTAACTATTGAAACTTTTTTTTTCTTTGAAATATTCTCGAAACGTACCATCGAAATCTTTAGATATTAGTTCATTTTAGCTCTTCATCCGTAATTAGGGGCACCTTTCTTATCACAACATTAAGAGTTTTATTTTATCTAATGAAAAAGTATTCATGGTATTCGATTTTTTCTTCATCGTAATAACGAGTAATTCTTCTATAATCGTCGATGGGATAGCATTATTTTGGTGTCTTTACCCGGCTAAAGAAAAGGGATTCATACATAAAATTTAGGTCATTAGGAAGTGGTGATTATTGCAGTATGCAAGGGGGGGATTTTAGGTGTAACCTGTTTATTTTCATGAAAACTGGTTTTGTTTTTTCTCTTGAGCGGTTTGTTTGTTTTGAACAGCAAGGCTTATTAGTTGTAAGGTCAGTTTCAGTAATATTTGGAATCTATTTCTAATTTTTATAGGGAAATTTCTTTAATATTACCCATTTTTTTAACCGGTGATTGGTTTAGTGGAGAGCCTTCGAGATTCTTTTCTGTTGTCTTCTATAACTTCATGGCCATTTGTTTTAGAAGAAGTTGGCAATTTTTGGGTATTTAATGGATTAACACCTACTTCATCTTCCGAGTTCATTAATTTTGTAGAAAGTTATAGATAACATAAGAATACACAAAAAAAAACGATAGTAAAATTAATAATCAAGAGATCACTTAAACACGCCCGCACTCTAGGAAAGTTAGAGGCCAACTCAAATGGAAAGATTTAAAATATTATAGTAAATTTGACAATTATTTTTCATTGAAGGGTAGAATCCAGGAACTGACAACAAAGGGGGATGAAGTTGGACCGATGTTCTGGTAAAATGTTTGTTACATCGACCCAATTCTCCACCCCTAATCCTCTAATCCTACCCTTTCATGTTCCTGAAATCCCCCGGTCGCTGAGACAGATTTCGCCACATAATATCAAAGGATTAGATTATTCAGTCATATTTTAATAATAATGTACTCGTTTAAGGGGAAAGAAAAGCAGATCTTCGTATAGGAAAACTCTGATAAAATTAATATTAGTTTCCTACCAAGTTTTTGCTATTGAGGGCGGACGGGTCTCAATAATGTACAATAATTTTAAGCATTCTTATTCAAAAGTTTAGGGTAAGGTCAAAACTTAAATTGGATAAGTTTGTAATTTATTCAATGCTTGGAATTTCAAATAGCCTTAACAAGAATTTTTTAAAGCATATTTAGTGGTAGATATTCTTAATCTAAAATTTTATAAATAGACGTAACCAACAAAACAGCTATGCTGTCCGAAAGTTCATAAAGTTGTTTGTGATGTTTACTTAAACTAGAAGACGCGTTCGTTCATGTAAAAAAAAGTATATAAAAATAGTTTTGGAAAACGTGATGGTTTAGAAGGATCTATCGATACATGAATTGATGAATTTGTCTACTTCTGTTGGTATTACCATAAATATACGTAATACCAAAAGTAATTGCAAATAAATATTATTTGCAGTGTAAATTAAGTCGCAACCGATATTGCATTATTCGTATGATGATAACCGATTGGCAAATAAGATCATATTAAAATTATTGATAATTAAATTAGCCGCACTTTTAATATAGATTCGCCCATATTTTCCGAAATATTTAATGTTATAAAAGTGCTCTCCAGTTCAATCCCATAACCGCTATATCATTGTTGGCGGCTATGTTATACAAATGATAAAAACCCAGCAATTAATTAAGGTCGTGAAGTTTATTTAAGTTCTTCCAAAATATTATTAAACACATTACGATATGCAATTCAGATGGAAACTGAAGCATTCAAGTAGTAGGCCAAAGTCCGACTCATCCCATCTCCCAATGTTTTATCCACCAGAGCCCACCTCGTCTTCAGATGACTAAAAACATCACAATATTTTTTCGTATGCCTTTTAAAAATTAAATTGATTTTTTAATTCTTGAAATAAAGTTTTTTAAAACTTTTCCTGAGCCACTACACTCACAATATTTATCTTAATGGATAACAAAAATGGATTAAACCTGCCCATACAGGTTTCCAGGTAATGTTCTTTCTTCCGTCAATTTTGTTGTTTTTTTCCTTTGAGCTATTTATTTATTTAATTTATTAATTTATTAATTTAACTCTGCACTATTACTTTACTAACTACGTACTCCTTCAGGACTTGACCGTACGATTTCTCAGTTATCTGGTTCCCGTTGATGCAAGGTATCTATAAATATACCGATATAGGCGTAATTAAAAAAAATCTGGACACCAGCAGTTATATGTTATATATATAGTTATATGTGTATATATATATATATATATATATATATATATATATATATATATATATATATATTTACAATCAAATGTAGAAATATATGCAGTCATATACATATATTCTGCATTCCAACGCTCAACCATCCTCTGGAATTCTATTCCTGTTGCTATCAGACAAGCGAAATCCCTGAAAACATTTAGCTATCACTATTTCCAATATCTCATTCTTATCTTAGATGAAGCTTGCTAACTATATACTTACTCAGTTAAAGTATATGTTCTTGAATCAGATTTAGATTCAGTTCTTGCATAGTTAAGAATCCCTTTAAAATAAATTTTATTTTCTCCTAATATAACATTTAGGTACTTCTATTATTCATACAACTCTAAGCATTGTAATAAAAGATGTTATTTTTATTTTATTTTATCTCACTTTTAGAGTGTTATTTTACTTTCTGTAGGTATAATTATTCCTTCTTTTTATATAATAATTATTTTGTTATTATCTTTTCTTTAACTTTGTCATGTATTATGTCTTTAACTTATTTTTTTTCTTATGGTACTTTGACCCAGGATAAAATTATTTCTCTATTCTATTCTATATTAAACATAAAAATTGGAACATTTTTTTATGAATTTAAAATAAACTAGTCTTGAGCTATAACCGAATACCAAATCTGCTGAGAAGGCTCAGTATTCAGCAGTTGATGAAGTTTGAAACCGATGCATTCGAGTTAAATTCTGCTCCAATGAGCTCCTTCTGGTAAGCCAGAACGAAGTTGTAGGCTTGAGATTAGGTCGGATAATTTACACATTAGAACAAGGAACCAGGCGAAGGAAGTTCTCTAAGAACATTTTACTTATTCAATCTTTCGCTGAAACACCTTACGCGGGGTGATGTAATTGGAAATACTATCAGCAATATATTCCTCTATACTTCTTGCTCAAATTATGCAAAGCAGGAGAGGGTATCACTTTTACGACCAGGTTAAAATAGAAGAGTTAAAAATAGTGAAGAAACACAATGTTCACTAAATATATAACGATCTCATCTGATTGATGGATATTTCAATTTTTTTTTTTTTTAATAATGGACCAATATATCAGTTTTATTATAATTTTGATTTCCGATCGTTTTAATAAAGGTATCGATGGGCTTAGGTCCTTAATTCAAAACAGAATGGTCATGGATCTTACACTTTTAATTGATACCTCTTTCAGTGAAGTGGTTAATGGAGTGACGCTGAATTATTTCAGTAGACATTAATGTATTGTAACTTCGTTTTAAATGCCATCAATGAATTATTTAGCAATTTTGTGGGGAAGTTATGATGTTGGTGAAGAAATTTATGCTGGTGTTTATAAATATATAATCCTCGTAAATCACTGATGTATTAGTATGCATATACGAACATTGGTTGCACATATATGATCTACCTATCGGTTTTTTAAAATCTGCATCTATAGATATTTATTTTAATTTGTTATCATAGTATAGTTCATTTGGTAATAATTCCCTATTTCTAATTTAATCTTCTAAAAAATATAATATTTACAGCTTAATGTAAAAATAATTATTGCTATTGTGTATAAAATAATAAATATTATTGTGTCATATAATTCATAAAGTCATGTTGAAATAGGAAGGCAATTTGTTTTATAAACAATCTCGTTAATTCTAGATACTTTTCTTATACAAAGAACACTTTTTTAAATTTAGAAAACTATAGGTCGTGAAGTATAAGTATTAACAACTTTTTACTGTCGTCATTTCGTCCCTACAAACGCAAAGCATGGGATGTAAAAATCGCCACAGTTTTTATATTCGCTCTTTAGCGTTTCCTTACATTGATTTAGCATTATCAAATTGTTTGTTAATCCTCCCTTTACAGAGTCAAATTAGATTTGAGAATTTGCTAAAACGTATATCAGTCCTTAAGCAATTGATAAAGTAATACATTCAAAAAAAAGTATTTTTTCACATCCGATACTTTGTATTTGTATGGGGCGATATGAAGAAAATATGTTTTAGAATTTTATAATCCTAATTTCTGTTTGTTAAAGTTTCGAGAATACCTCGAAATTGATGTTTAACATTATTGTTCAAAATTTTTTTTTTTTTATATTAATACGAATAAAATATGAAATGACCAATATCGTTTGTTGAGTGGAGAAGTGTATATACGAGTATATATATATATATATATATATATATATATATATATCCAGAATAACAATACTTAATTATTTTTTTTCACTGATGCTTCCTGAAACGTCAGAGTTGGTTTACGTTCTGATCACCAGGCTGCCAATAATAATTGGCTCTCTTTATTCAACGCTGACTTTATATAATTATAGCAAGCACGGTCACAATAGGTTACGGCAAGTTCTATTGATGTGTTTTTATTTGAATCTAAGGGTAGAATACTCTCAGAAATAGCCTTGAGAAACAGATAGGTAGTCCAAATAAATAACTTCCTAAAATAATCTTTGGGCTGAAATATATTTGATTAAACAATAGACCAGAACCCTTTAGGCTTTAAATAACAATGTATATACTTTTTAATTATTATATTTTCTTTGATTGTACATAAGTACATCAGTATTATTTAACTAGTTTTATGAATTGTGTTCTTAGTAGGTGTTGGGCACGAAAGATTTGAAACAGCAGCTTTCGTGACGTAATCAATTAGGTTGGTGTAGAAAAAGCACCATCAATCATAACAACACCATGTTCTGAAGAAGTGTAACTAATTTCATCTTCAAGAATCTTGATTGTTTCTTTCTCTCTTTCTCACCTTCACTACAATTATTCTTAAAAAATAAAGCTTTTTATTCCAATTACTAAGAAAATTTCTCTTTAAATCATTTAAATATAGGACAATACAACCGAAGAAATGTTATAAAAAAAATTATAGATTGATCTAGTTTATACAGTTGCTCGACAAATTTAAATTTATTATAGGGAATGGGGTAACTAATTGTAAGTAAGTAAGGAACAGGGATTCCAACTCATGGACTCGGGTTTTAGTCCGGCTGAGAGCAGAAAATATCAAAGAAAGGGGCGAAGCCTGGTGCTAACGCTATTGATTAAAAGAGTGACATACTACTTTATGAATTAAAAATCTAGAGTTAAAATCCGTTCGTCGTCGGATAATATTAATTCTGAGCAATAAATTACTGACAGATTATTCTAAGCTTGGGATGAGAAGCAACAAAGAAAGTTTACACTTTAAGTAAGTAATTATTTGCCGAAGTATTAACTGATTGTTGCTCCTGAAACACCCTCTGTTTTTACATTAAACACATCGATGCATTTCCTGACAGCTGTTGCTTAAAGGAGAAATTTTTGTTTCAATTAAATCACTTCTTTTATTTTTGTTAACTGCGGCTTTTGTTTGATTGTATTTGTCTTTATTTCTCTTCTGAGTTGACGTTACACTGTCTATAAGTTAAGATCGTCCAAATAAAAACAATAGAAAATAAAATAAAATAATAAAATAAATATGACAGACAAAATAAATGGAAAAAGACTGTTTTTATTCCGTTAATAATCTTGTATATTTAGTTTCAAGAATGTTTATATCTTCAAATTAGGATTAATTTGTATATTTTTATATACTATAATGATTTTTTTCCCAATATATATCTTGATAGATAGATCTCTGGTGGTGCTTGCCCAGCTTCAACACAAACAAATCCTACATACGGGACTAGTTCTGAATGCACCTGTTGCGAGACGAAGACCACCATGGTGAACCGAGTCAATAGCTGAATGCTGGGTGAGGTTCGCTGAGGAGTAAATAAAACTTCAATAGTCCGGTTTGAATCTTATCAGTCACCTGTAAACTTTAATCATGCTTGCCCTGTCAGCACCCCAAGAGCAGCCAGCAAGAACTTTAAGAAAATTTAATCTCTTGGACAATTCTGCCTTTAATCACTTGATATGTTCTCTCCAGCGCAGTTTGGAATCAAAAACTAGGCCTAAAAACTTAGTACTTGGTACAAAATTTAGGTTAATGCTTCTGTAAGTTAGTAATGGTGAAGGGGTTGGTGTTCTGCGTTTTGAAAACATTATACATTTCGTCTGTTTAGTTGACAATTTCAAACCTGATTGTGTAGATCAAATTTTTAAGTTTCTTAGGCAGTTTTGCTATATTATTTACATCCTCTTCCGGTCTCTAAACGATAAAAGCAATGCAAAATCTAGATCTCTGGAGTTCTAAGGATTTCTTTTGCAAAACGTCTCTTATATATCAATCTCTTGTTTGGTATTAAATCCTGATTTCATTCATATATTAACAGCATAATTTATTTTTTATTTTTTTTATAATAACGAAACATTTATTACAGAGACAGTAAAAAGAATATTTTATTTAATTCGTTGACTGCGGATGACGTGAACACTCACGTCACTCCTCGTTTCTAACCCAGGGTAGGTGAATCAGAAAAAAAAACATATGTCACCCGCCATTGGCTAGAAAATCGTCTACCGGGCCCGCAGTGAACGTGTTAAAAGAATATAACCCTTTGATGTAATGTTTTAAAAAAATAAATGCTTGTGATTCTGAGGTGCTTCGTTTTTGAAACAGAATTATCGACAGCCTTCGGTAAATCTTTTGTACTACAGTCTGAGTTTCTTTTTTCACTTTTAATGCATTATGAATGATTGATACATTTTAGTAAATTAGTTTAGTGATTATGAAAATCCATAGAAGGTGGATCATTTGTTACTCTAAATATTTCAAAGACTTGGTTGGTAAAGGAATACCTGATACTATTTCTCCGAAAAGTAGATCATACCTTCCACTCATTAGTATTTATAAAGGGATGAATCTAATTTTGTCAGAGTGGTAACACACTCAGTGTTAAATGTGGTTAAACTGGCACTCACTTATTATAAGTAAATGACCCCTGTAGGAGGAAGATATTCATCTTAGGTACCGAGTCCAAATCTCCCTTTTCAATGTAAAAGCTAAAAGAGACTTTGGGAGTTCAAAAACGAGAATTAATTCATGATCAAAGGGAGGCCAAGTTGGACGGGGAGATTAGGCCCCAGAGATGGCCAGAATTAATTATGTGCAACGGGGGGGGGGGGATAGTAATTTTATGAGGGGGGATCTTATCGGCCAAAGAAGGCGGTCGGAATAATTAAGGTATTGTAAGAAGTTTCTCAGAATATTTGGCAGTTTGATTCCCCCTCTCAAACCTCCCCCCTCCCCTCGCTGTCTCAGCCCCTTAGTGCTCCCCCATCCTAGAAGTTATCTCCTCCTCAATGCTTAGCTAATTAAATTTATTTAATTAAATAAATACCCTGACATAATATTTCTATAAATGAAAGCCAGTTCCATGAATAAAATTTAATCTTTATTCCGTGAATAATTCATACTTTAAAACTAGATACTTATGCATTACACAGCTCAAACCATATCCAATTCGCTGAAGAAATACCGAGGTTAACGAAAGAGTTTACTGATTTGGAGTCAATTCAGAATTGAGGTACTTTAATGATTGAGCTTGTTAAGATGAAGCGTCCATATTAAAACAGTCTTATGTGTTTCATAACTGAAGGCTTAATTAATACTATATTAATATTTTCTATCGGGTGTAGTGACACAGAAATAAATAGAAAATTAGCATAGTTTTCAAGCTATTTTTTTTTTTAGCTAACAAAAAACTGAAAACTACAGTCTTACAATCCGTAAAGAAAGTGAATCAAACCAAATCTTAAGGCACACTTTTCTTTTTTTTTATATATACTTGAGTTTTAATATATTCCTCTGAAAATCACAAAACTTTTAATGGAAATTTTTTTAAAAAACTCGGTAGAAGATTTTGCCTTGAGAGGACTGCATATTGTTGCCGTGGTGATATTACAGCATGTAATCTAGTGAAATTTCTACCTGGGAATTGCGACCCCTTCTCGGTTACCACTAGAGATTAAATCTGTTGAAGCTCTCTGTTCTGTCCCTTTCCAGTTCCCTGACAATAGTTATGCCCTGGGGCGGGGGTCGTCACCCGTTTAATACCACCTGTTCTCGTATCCTTGTGCACCATATTTCTATTCGGACCACTGAATCAGACCAGTTATATTTATTGTTGGGACGTGGTGATGTAATATATTGTAATAATATTATTGACGGTTAGATATATGTGTAGATATAAAATGGAGGACTAATACTGTACACTAAATTAAAAATACATCTAGGGAATGTGAAGATAATGTTCATAAACACAAGTCAATTGCTTTCAAAGCAACTACCTATTGATACTTCAATAGAAGTTGTATATTAGAAGAATCTTCTTAACCTCGGAGGGTTTTCTGGAATAAAATGGGAAGCAAGTTAAGATACTACTGGAATTAAATGGTTATGAAGTTTAATATGAAATAACAGATATCTCAAATTGGGCTAAATTAGTAACATATGGTACATTAAGATCGTTATCGATAAGCATATTGGTGATAAAGTAAAGGGCATTGAGGATTTTTAGAAAGATTTCGGACTGTAAGGATTGAATACGAGATGATTTGGATGGTTTATTGGAGCCTCAGTGTGAATCACTAATGATTAACGTAAAAATGAAATCTGTGGCACTTGTGCATAGTGGGATAAGTCGAATTTTGTGAATTTCGAGCTATCTACATCACCAGAATCGTAATTTTTTTCTCTTTTCTTCTGTCTAACGAGATGAATGTTCCGTCTATTGCAATGAAGGATATTGCTTTGTGAATCGTGGGCTGATACTCCAATCTTGAACTTTTACTTGTGAAAAGCGAGACAAGTTCAAGTCAAGTCAAGTCAAACTGCCTTAGATAATAGAAAAAAAGATAATGAAAAGGGCACTATGCATTGGGGGAAGGTAAGATGGCTTTACTATAACAAAGATAAATGCGGTGTTCTCTACAACAAGTCGACTGTAAATATAAATGTTAATTTGAAAACAGTAAGTTTTTTTTTTAAAAAAGTCAAGCTACAAAAATTATAGCCACTAATCAGATATGTAGAATCAATTCCGATAGCGGCAGAAAATAAGAAAGATCTGTTAGATCTTCTTCCCTACATAAGTCCAGCATTTAGACGATTCTATGAAGAGCTGAAATCGATATCTAAGCAGGATGTGTACCCGATTTAGGTGAAGAACAAGAAGAATGAAAAAAAAATATAAGTGATTTTTTTTTCAATGTTTTAAAAACTACTAAAAAAATAATTATTTTTTCTTAAGGCATGCTGTGTATGTTATTTTATTTTCTTTTAACCAAAAAAAATATATATATAAAAAATGTCAAAAATAAATTTTTGAAAAAGGAAAAATATTATTTAATGCATACCTAATGTCTCTCCACTCTGAAAATTGGAGCACTTGGCTTTCAGAGGTCAATCACGTTAACATCAATCACTTGACTCAGCCCATTTCACACAAAATCGATTAGTGTAATGCGGGCTAAGAGTTCGTTTTTTTGAAACAATCTGTATTAAATATTAGAATATTGGCAAGGATTGAATCATACCTTACTAACATAAATAGAAATGTACTATCAAGAGTTTAAGCCCCACAAATTTGAATTTTTTCAACTGGACGATTTTGGAAAAAATCTCAAACATTCAATTCAGTTTTTCTAAAATCGCAATTTTCGCACTTAGCCCACTATGCACAGGTGCCACAAAAATATATGTGCATTAACAAGAAAGGTAGTATGACCTACCAAGATTTAAGAGTAAATCGATTATTATTTGAAAATGTTAGTTAATTTACTTATTACAGGTGGAACGTAATAACGAAAGTAAATATGGGTGAAATTAATAATAGGATTATGACCGACAACCGTGCCTATTATGCAAACTCACGCCTTTTTAAATCTTCTCTTCTCTCAAAAACAACTAATACCAGACTTTATAAAACCCTTATAAAGCCTATTGTGACTTATGCCGCCAAAACATGAGTACTTAGTGTAGCTGCAACTAATGATCTTAGAATATTTGAGAGAAAAATAATACGCAAAATCTATGACCCTGTCCAAAAGGTAGGGAAATGGAGAATTAGAAAAAATAAATAATTGAATGAGACATATCATCACGCAGATATGGTCCAATTTATAAAGATAAGGCGTATTGAGTGGTTGGGTCATGTGATGAGAGTGGCGGAAGACTGGAACATAAGAACACTATTACTGGCGGAAATTTTTGGCACAAGACAAAGAGGACGTCCTATATGACGTTTTGCTACAAGACGTGGTTGGTGATATGAAAACATTGGGAGTAACAAATTGGAAGAAAGGTTATTTGATGAGATTTTTATTTGGATTTATTTTAATTCTCATATTTCGACACCACTTAAGGAAAACATTTAAAAATAAAAAGTTTGTGTAAGTATCATGTTTCCTCGAAAATAATTTAAATTATAATGTCGTTCATTTTAAATTTTCAATATCTGCCATATAAAATATATATATACACACATAAGAAATGTATTTTTAAATAAAGAGGAAATTACTCTAAATATGAACAATATCATTAAAACACCTCCACTATATAATATGTATTAATATGACAGAAGAGCTATCGACTAACTCTCGACGAGAGCGAAGTGGTTGAAATTATTGAACCCTTGCCCCGACGACAAGAGGATGTTGACAGGTTCCCTGACAGGTGTTAGTTTGTAAAAGGGAACTGAAATTCAGTGGAGTGTTGGTTAGGTTTTCAATTTTACATCAATGACTAGTAGCCATTGTCGTGTACCCTTCCCAATGCCAAAGCGATCGACAAGAGAAAATTGTTTATAACTTTGACCCTTCAGAGTGGTTTTTGTGCTATTTATAAGACAGATTATTCTAGAAACAATGAATTATTTTATCTGGTGTACAATCAAAAAAGAAAAAGAAAAAGGGATTTATAACGTTAAATAAATCAGTTTGTTATTTTTTACTACTGAATGATTTATAATTACTACAATATTTGTATTATTATTGTACTATTATGGAAATCTATTGAATTTTCCAATATTAGTAAACAAAAATAATACTACTCACGAATTAACTCGGTTATTTTATTTTATTGTATAAATTGTACAAATGACATTTAACATTACAACATTTAATACTTACTATTACAACAGACACATTGAAGAAGATACCGAGTAATAGCCTACGCTTGCCACGTGCCCTCGTGGTGCTGATTCCTATCGGATGGTCTGTAACCCCTGACCTATGAGACAATTACGGTCTACCGAGAAATACGAATACCACTTTAAACAATAAACGAAAAGGCGTATTCAATAAATACTATAATAGTGTCATTTTGTGATTTTTATTTAATTACATTGATATTGGATAAATTTATTTGATTACAGCAAAATTTTTTTTTTTAATTACCAAGTAGTTCATTTTGTGAACTTATAGTGTTTGTCAGTAAGTGTGACCACACAATCGTGAGTTTGCCAAACTTTAGATTAAATAAATATCAGTTCTGTTGATAAGGTAATATATGTGGTATGTAACGAAGACTAATACAAAAGCTTAATTGAACTCATATTTAAATTACGTCAACTCAGCCTATTAAACAGCCTCAAAATTATATACCTATATCTTGTTTGATATATAAAGTTACTGTTAGACACCTATTTTAATCATTAAAATTTAAATATAAAAAAGTTAGTATTAAAAAGTATTTATACTGTAATATTTATCACAAATAAACAATAAAAAAATTTTACCCGAAAAAAACAAAAACATTATCAATGTAATCCTCAAGAATACCTAAGAGCAAAAGATTACACGTTATGTGGGTACTCTAAGTTCAGTTGATAAAGAAACAAATTTATTATGGCGATCTTTCAAAACTAAATTGTTCCTATAATCGTGCCAATGTTCCAATGTCACTGGTGGATATCATAGAAATATCCATATTATTGAAAATAATCAATTGATGGTTACAACATAAATTTGTAGAGACTACCAAACTATAATAATTAAAACCAATATGTTATAATAGTTTGGTAGTGTATAAGCATGCGATGATTAATAACACTATCCACCAGTAACATTGGCATGTTTATGAAAACAATAGTTGCTGCTTAATTGACTGAACCGCAAGTAGCCAACTAAACATTTAATTGCAACAGCCAAAAAAAAAAAAAAAAAAAAAAAAAAAAATAATGTATTTATATATATTATAAATTAACTTTACAGACATGAAATGAGAGAATGATGGTCCAGTTGGAACAGTACCGAGTGTATCATTCAATATCTCAATAGACTACGAACGAACCATAATCACCTTCTATGACGATCCATTGGACTTACTATTTGCTATGTATGGTACATAGCATACTTAATTTGATACAATTAAAAAAAACGATAAGATTAAACGGAGATGTAGGTAGTTAAGGCGTACAGTCATGGATAAACTATTAAAATATAAATTTTAATTTAATTGTTCCGATGTTTGCTATGCACTAGTTTATTATGGCTAGAAGAAAAAAAAAAGATAAGTAAAGAAAAACAGTATGGAATAAAAAAATAACAAAAAAAATATATATATTTTGTTTTTATACAGGTAAAGAAGATATTACGACAAAAGAAAAGTGGTTAAAGTTTATGAGTAAGTGCATTAATAAACTATAATGCATAATGAAGATGAGCAATATAGTTCATAAACAAATACATGAAGTATCAGATATAACATTGCAATAAAGGAATGATTGAGATTGAGGCATGGATTAATTATTTTAATTTTATTTCCATGACTGTACACTCCGAGCACCTACATCTTCATTAGTTCCACAGCCAAGAAATACCTCGTAAATTAAATTAAACCAATTCATAACAGTTTATTGCATTTTTCAACCATCGTAATAAAAAAAAAATATATAACATATTTGTAACTTTTTTTTGTGTTACAGATGGTGGAGGCTACGTGATGGGGGGAGGGTGTTCTGACTCGGACCTGACTCTGTCTGAGCTCGAGGAGGAAGAGTCGCTGCCGTACCCTGGCTTCGTCCAGATCTCGCTCAAGTACCTCGACCAACATTCCCGTCCACGGACTTGGTGCCTCTTCATTATCACCAATCCATATCCTTTCTATACTAAGAACTTCGTACAAAAATAAGTTTATAGTTATAAGCATTCGATGTTGGATGGAGCTGTTATCGATTGCGCTCGGACTATGGCTAATGAAGTATATGATATCTGTCTGCTTGATTCTAAGTGTCATTATTAATAACAGAGGGACAATTTTAAATCAAAATCAATTTTTTTTTTGTTTAATTACCTAGTTTCGATATTTCATTACTTACCCATAAATGTATTATAATCTATATACATAAATTGTTCATTTAGAGAAAATGTTTATGATTATGTCCTTCTTAATTATTTTAAATATTTTATTACATGATACGAAATCCTTTCTCACTGGTAAATATAACGTGGAAAAATAATATCCCAAAAATAAAAAATATTAACGTTAATTACAAAATATTTGTAACCAACTTATGTTTTACAATAAAAAAAGTTACATAAATATAAATATCAGTATCTGCGTCTTATCGAATGCAAAATATAACAGGTAAGTTCACATATAAAAATAAAATCTAATGTACTTAAAACGGAAATTAAAAGTAGGGAATCAACACTCTAAAATAATTTAATAACTAATTCAGGTATTATTTATTACCATTGGAAATAAAATACAAAACAAGATCAAATTAGATGAAAAAAAGCACATATAAAGATAAAAAACACATCTCACGAAAATATTCTATGATAAAGAAAAAACATTCGAACTACGATTCAGCTTTCAACATTGTGTATAAATATAAATATTCACATAATAGTGATGTGTCTAAGGATGATTTTCGTTCAAAATAATCAGTTCCTTTTATTACATAGTTATAAACTATGCAACACCTATAGTTATAACACATAGACAAATAATACATAATAATATAGTTGCCCATTTTTTCTTATCCGTGGGGTCCAATAGTATCACTTAAAAGAATTGTTGCATCGTGAAATGAAGTTAATTATTTAAGACCTTTATTTAACCTGTGTGTGAGGCGGGTTAGCGAGTATTCTGTACAAATCCCCTCCTTTCACAACCGTTGGCTCATAAAGCGTACATCCTAAGGACATACTGAACTCAAGATCTTTCATGGGTTGTAAGTGCTACATTTTTTTTTATTTTTTTTATGCCAATTAAACTGTGTAAATCATGACTAATAGATATTACAATATAATTGGTTTTGTATTTTAGCTATGAGTATTCCTTGAAGATTTGCACCTTAGTACCAACAAAATGATGAAGATTAACGGTTCAAATGTTGGTAATCAGTATTCAGTTTCAAGAAAAATATATTATCAGATAATAATAATTGCAGCATGATAACACATAAGTCGAAAATACTCTTAACTATCTGAATATCTGAGCAAAACAATCTTGGAATGAATAAAACAATGTGTGTCCACGTAAAGACCGAATCGATAATGATTTGTTTTAGATGAAAGCGTTAAAAATAAATAAATAAATAAAAAAGAAACTTACAATAAGACTTTAATCGCTAATACATTTTCTAAATGAGAAATATTAAGATGAAAGTATGACAGATGATTTTTAATGAGAAAATAAAAAAATAAAAAATCGTGGAGACGAGGGACAAAATTTCAAATGAAACGTATAAACAAAATAAAATGATAGCTAAATAGTTACTGGAAGCAAAATTACTAATATTTAAATGAAAAATTGTATTATTGCTTCATTAACGATAGTATTCAGTAACATATTTTATGTTATTATTGATGATCCAAAATTAAAATTTATAACTTTCTCAGTAAACTGTTTATACACTAATGATAGTTAACTGTTAGTTCCTTCACTATCAATAAAGGAAATAAAAGTAATAATACTAAACTTCATTACATTCATGTAACTATTCATCATTTATTATTCATCTAATATAATGGAATAAGAAAAAAAAATACCTTTTACATTTTTTAAGTAAGTAAAATGAATAAGCGTACAAGGCAGATGACTATATGAATTCATTATAACCGGTAAAAAAGCGATTGATTTGGTCACCAAGCCTTGACCTTAGAAAGAAAGGACTGCAAATTAAAGCGTGGGATAAAAACAAATTGCCTGATTGCCATTTTTCCTCTTTTCTCGGCATCTTTGAATTACGAACTCAATTATTGATTCTATACCCTTCCACAAACCTTTACTTTTTCAGGCAGGATTCAAGAAACATTTGTATCGGTATTTAACTCTAAATTCGTGAATCAGACAATTAACAGAATTTACAAAACATAAAAGAATGTAGAACAAAAATGTAAATTAAATTAAATTGACCAGTTGCAGAAAAAAACCCAATGAAGGGTAATAATAGAATCCAGACCACAAATTATTTCTATTCAGAAGACAGTTTACAAAGTTGATAGTTTGTTTTAGTATCAAAGTATTTCTTTCAATAATCAAGAGCTCCCTTATAAGAGGTTTTTATGTTGTCCAATGAAGTGCTGTATAGTCGGACATTAACTCTAAAACTACCGACATTTTATGTGTACATATTTCTACCACAATTTCTCGGTATAAAACAGTAATAAGAGAGGAGAGGGTATTGGAATGACTAATAGCAAAGTAATTAATGTTTAAGAACTTCTACCCGAATTTCCAAAAAGGGTGAAAAGGGGGTTAATAAGCACGGATTGTTTTTGACAACCACTCATTTGAAGCTGTTAACCACTTCGTGTATCTTGGCACGGAAATTACCTCCGAAAATACACTGAGTGATGAGGTTAAATAAATAATATGAGAGATTTACTTTGATTACAAAGATAATAAAAAATCAAACCTGCTATCCAAAAGGACAAAACTCAGGCTATATAGATCTTTTATTAGCTTTACACTAAAAGCTGCTGACAAGCAAGCTCTAAGGCTTTTCAAAAGGTGTATACTCAAGGATAAAAGGAGTTAATATTGTACTCAAGTTTTCGAGGTAAAATATACAATGGCATCTCTACAAAATCCAATTCGATTTCTTATTACATAGTGCGGCGTAGACAAGAGACCGAATAGATATCTAACATAGTACACAACGTGAAGAAACGTCGACAAAAATTCTACGGGCATATCAGAAGAATGCACCACACCCAACTGACTAAAGAGATTCTCACGTACTCAGAAAGCATTAAGAACATGAAGTGGATTACCAGAGTCAGAAAAGACAAAAACATATTCTGAAGCACTATAGACTATAGCTTGAAGCCGTCCATCAACGCCATGACCCGGCCAATTGCCAGGCTCATGAGCGATTGGAAGACGGCCTTGTGGCACGACCAACTGATACGGACTCACAACGACCATGGACAGTTTTGGAGGTTGGTCCGAACGTTTGTCAATAAAAGGAGGGCGGTTTTCCTGACTGCATATGCCGCCAAGGATGCTGAGAGAACGAGTGATGCTCCGCAGCCACCATTTGGACCACTACCGAGCCCCAATGAGACGGCCATCTTCTCAACTTACAAGGAGCTCGAATCAGTCCTGCACCGTATCAAAGGGAAGAAGGCATCCAGACTGGATGGTATTCCCACCACGCTGCTGGTGATGTTACCCAGGAGGGGCAAGGCTCCTGCTTAACATCTTTAACTCATGCCTCCGGATCACCTACTTCCCTGTGGCCTGGAAGAAAGCTGTGGTGGTACCACTCCTGAAACCTAAGAGGTCCGGGAATGTTGCGGAGCATTATCGTCCGACCAGTCTCCTCTCCCACATCAGCAAGGTGTTCGAGCGGCTGATCCACTACCACATCCTTGACCACTGCCACCGTGAAGATGTTATTCCACCAGAGCAAACAGGCTTCCAGCGAGGTGTCGCGTGTGAACATCATCTGGCCAAACTCCAGGCTCACACCATCGAGCAGATGCATCGGAACAAGGCCACGGCGATCATCTCGCTGGATTGCACTCAAGCCTTCGATTGCGTCTCACACTCCTTGCTGCTGCACCGACTGGAGGAATTCCGGTTTCCCGTCGCCCTGTGCCGACTGATCGGAAGCTACCTAAACGGAAGATCATTCGTTGTGCGGGTCGGTGGGAGCCTGTCTTCGCCAGTCCCCACCACCTGTGGTGTACCTCAGGGGTCAGTGTTGGGCCCAATCTTGTTCAACATCTTCACGGCACTAGTCGTATCCATAAAGCACCCTGAGGCGGTAGTGGCTGCATACCCTGACGACATCGCGGTCTACGCGTCCAGCCTCAACCCCGGCCGGGCCCTCAAGATGGCTGAGAGGGCGACCTCCACCATCGTCGAGGCGCTGAAGACATAAGGTGAACTCTAGAAAGACTGACGCCATAGTGATGTCCTTCAGTAAGCGCGGCAAATCTCAAAAACTGCCGAAGACGTGCTGAGCTACTGTGCCGACCCTCTCTTCAGAAACATAGCCCCGCCTCCTAGGCCTGGGAGGTGGCAAGGCACGATCCCCTTAGCGTACGTACTCGCCGAGGGAAGGAGTTCAGACCATAGCGACTGACCCGATACCCACCATCGCCGGCAGAGTGTATCCTCCGCACTTAACATGTAGACGGATTGCCTCCTGCAGACTGAGACCCTCCAGAGATGGCAGAGCTACAAATAAATCTTAAAATGCCGAAAGGCAATAAAAGATCCATTACCCTAATTTCCTTTTCCTTTGTATGAATTTATAATAAAGTTGGAGGCTAGAAAAAAAAAAAAAAAAAAAAAAGACCTAAAGGATGTGGCATAACAGACACAGATATACAAGACAGTCAAACACTTTACCAGAAAATACTGAAGTGGAAAGTGAGTCAAGAGGTCAAAAAATTCAAGACAGGAACAACTTAGTCAGTTGAGAGAAAATGCACGGCGAGAAGATGAAAGAAGTGTGGCGCCTTAGAAAATCTCATATCAAGTCTACGCTTCACATGGTCTCCTAGAGACATATACATGTATAAAAATTTTAATTTGTAGTTGAAAGTAATTATTTATCTATCAAATTAAGACTGACTATAAGATTCTAATAAATTCCATCATTTCTGATAAATGTTAGCAATTACTAAATAGAAGTTCGTTTTCTGCAAATCCTTTGAACGTTTTGTTAAAGGAGTAAAAATTTATAAAAAATAGAATAAAAAGACTTACTGATTTCTTTATGGATTATTTAAAATACTGACTGATTTTAAGAACAGAAGCGTGGTATTTACAACAACCTTAAATATGTAAAATTATTACAATTTATTTTAAATGCCCCATCGTAAATATTACAAACGTAAAAGAAATACAAGAGCCAGTAATTTTTTTCTTTTATAGGTACCATATTTGAATTTTTTAATTTAGAATTCACGAGATTTGTAATTTATATATATATATTTAACTACACACAAATAAATGTGTTGTTAAAAGTTTTAATGAAATAACTATTAATACTTTGTTTAGCTTATAAAACTTTTTTCTGACAAAAATCAAAATCTACCACCACCAAAGGCATTAAGTAATTAAGATATAAAGCACAAATTTAACGTCATTAAAAAAACAAAATGAAATTATTGAAAAACATTATAAATTATGAATATTTTTAAAAAGTATCGTCACGAAAATAAAAGGTTGCAAAGTCAGGTAAAATTTAACTAATTAAAATTAATTGATTTTTTTGTGTTTTAGTTGTTTGTTTTTTACGATGTTTAAGGAGACTTTCTTTTTAGTTTCTTGTCAACAGTTTAATTTGGCATTGGGACCTTGATAAGTGTTGTATGCACAAATTTTTTTTTTCATTTTTATATTTAGTAGTTCATTGATAGCACTTATCATGTACCCAGAAGGTATATATACATAATATTTCTTGTTATAAATATCTAAAAAAGGTCCTTTGCTTAATTTACCTTGATTAATCTTTTACTTAACACAGATACCGCAACTATTTGTAGTTATTATTTGGTAATAAATTCTAGCAGGATTATTGATCTGTTTAAAAAGAGGATTCAATTTGGGAAAAAAAGGATGAGCAAAGTAATTTTTTAAAAATAAACCTGCTCGAAACTCGATAACAAAGACCGATCGACATGTGACAAATCGTGGTGTTTGAAAGTTGAGGTGTAAGGTAAGGTCGTATGAAGGGTCGGCTTAAGGGAAGAGCGATGGATTTCGTCCGCCCCTCGGGCGATCATCGATAATTCGTTTAGTTCGAGTTACTGCTTGGCCCACTCATCTTTTTGGGTATTAGGAGTAAATATTCTTGCGACTGTGCATTTCCAGTTTTACTCACAGGGTTTTTAATTGTTATTAAATTAGTAGGTAGAATAAAAATATGCATTGCTATTGTAGTGCAACCTAAAAAAAAATATATGTTTGCTCAGTAAGAAATTGGGCCAAAATTATTGTTAATAGTTCCATCTAACATCTATGCAAAGTCGTAATTAATAATTCGAATTTTTCGGTTAGTACATTATTTCTTAGGTTTTCAGGTCCATCAGCATCCAACTCTGCAAGTCGATAAAGAAATTCGGTAAGTAGACAGTTACTCATTATTAAAAATTAATAAATAAATATATGTCTATATTCATGCATGTATAATTTTTTATACCAGTAATTCATTTCAACAATGTTTTAAGTATTAAATATTTTCTTGAACATTACATGTTAAATTCAATTTAAATAGTGTCAATAAAGCTAATTTTACTATATCTAAAAACAACGTTTATACTCATATGAGTGTCTAAAAATGCTTCTTTTTTTTTAATTTATTGTCCATTTTAACAATTCAGTAAATGAATTGCTGCAATAAAAAGTGAGATTATGTTTTCTTTTAATGTCGTTTTTCTTTTATCGCATTTATTATTTAAGAACTTTCAATTATATAAACAGCTCCTGTGAAATTATGAATAAAAAGTAATGTATAAAAAATAATGATAGTAATTGTTATGATAGGCATATTTGGTACAAATGTTTAAGTTCACACTCCAATGAGTTCTTTACCACATTTATACACTTGCAATAACATTCTTCTCCAGAATGTTAAAGAATTTTTATTAATTAGTCTTACTTTTATTAGGTAGGATGGTTTTGATTTAGTTTCTTGTGTATTTTTTATTTATTATTCGACTTTTTACTGCCATACTTCATAGGTATAACAGTGATTGAATTGATCATGTTTCAATATTAATTTTTATTGCTTATATTTATAATTTAAAAGGTTGAAATTATATTTAATATTTGAAGATTGTGGATTTTAATGAATCTTTTAAGTTTATTAAATTAATTTTGTTATCTTCCTTTACTGATGGTTCTCACATTTTTTTACTACACCATCTGTTTCTGCTTTGATTTATTCTTCCGCCGGAGTTTCTTTACATATTTGTTTTAGTAAATTATTGTTTGATGATAATTTTGATGATTTCTTAATGATTTCCGGTTTAATAATGTTTATATCTGGTTTGGCTGGTAATTTTGAGAATGATTGAAGAAAATAATTGCATTGTCTAATTTGACCAAATTAGTGTTTGTATAAGAAGTATTGTTATAGTATTAACTGTTATTTTTACCTTCTAAATCATCCTGTTTTAATGTGAAGCTTGATATTGCATTGTGTAAATGATTCTCAATACCTTCGTTATATAAGAAATTTAATTATATTTCTTTTACTTGTTCATTGTTTATTGCATTATTGATTTGTTGTTTTGTGAATTCCCTTTTATATTTGGGTTTTATAGAATGGGTATATGTTATTAATTGACTATGATTGTAATCCGAATAGAGTGTGACCTATCGTCTGCGAATGAAGAAAAGTCATTGATTTGAATCCTAAAAGACGTTTCTAATCATACTAAGATCATTTTAAGTATGATATCTGAGTATTGTACGTGGTTGTCAACTATTTTTAAAAAAACAATTAAAAAAAAGAAAACTATACAAGGTGATAATTTTTTTTTTTGGCTAAACATATTTTTGTTTGTATATGTTATTTTAATATTTTTATTCAACATTTTTCCCCTAGAGGCAAAAATATTTTCCTAGAACCCACACCTTACCGAATAAAAGCTCACAACTATTACCGGAAAAGCTATTCAGGAGACGCCAAGTGACACTGAGCTAGGTCAATTGGTTTTTTCTCCAACCGTGGTATTAGATGGGGATGTTCTAAGAACTTCGAAAAGGTTTGGAAAAAAACGATAGCAACCATTCCGTTTCCTAGGAAAAAAGGTCGTCTGGATAAACTATTGAATTTACACCATTGGTAAAATAATGTTGATAAGTTATTCCGAGGGAGTCATTAAAGTCTTTTAATGGGACAAATAATGGTGGATTTAAGTGGTTTTGTTGAATCTATACTATTATATAAAAGGAGAAGCCGTTTTTCGTTAGTGAACACTTAAACGAAAACTACTGAACTAATCCGTACCAAATTTTAATTGCACCATCTTTATAGTTCAAGATAGGTTCAGTTACAATTAAATTGTTATTTAAATATCAAACACTATATTGGCTGAGCAGTGAAATTAAAAAATTAATCGGTACATGGCGGCCGCTATTTAAGATATGTAAAGGCACGGTGTTACATAGAGCGAGAAATTTAAAATAAGATTTTTCTTATTTTTAATTCAATTGTTAAAATAAAGTAAATGTTATATGTCCTTTTGTATTACCAACCTATACATTAAAATTAAAAATTGGATGTCTAATTATGTTTTTAAATGAAATTCAACCACATAGTCTGTGCAATGATACAAGATTAAAATTACAGCGTGTAATTTAATTTATCGATGCACAATGGGGTATTTGACTGATTTTCTTGGCCAAAAATATTTCTGATGATTAATTCATTTAATTTGATCAGATATGTTGGAAAATAGGTTATATATGAAAATAGAAATGGGCTTTAAGAAAATAATATGGTTTTTGCTTTTTTAAATAAATAAAAAAAATTATTAATATTAGATAACAACTCATTAAATGTTGCACCACATACATAATATTTCATTTCATTTGTAGACTAGACGTTGAGTTTAAGTTGCGGCATTACTCACTTAAGCGTAAACTATTTTCAGTAACAATGTATGCTTCACATTATACAATCTTTGTCCCAATACAATTGTTGATTCTTCTAATTGGTTTGATGAATTTTGAATATATCGTATTTCTTTATTCGAAATGTCTGCGTTATCCTTGACAAACCTAATTGTGATGGGACAGCAAAAGCGCGGCGAGGATGGTGTTAGATTCTGTCAAACAACTCGCTTTTCACATAATCCACAAGTTAACTGCAGTGGGCACGAGAGAAGTTTGAAATATGTTTGCATCAGAGTCATAATCATTTGCAAAGTTCTGGATTCTTCAAATCTCTTTAATGGTCGCCTTTTGCCATTAGTAACAATAATTCACCTTGAAGTCTTCATTTTTTCAATCTTGAATACCTCATTATTTTTGACAAAAATATCATCTTTTTTGTGTGACGCCATCCATGTTAAAACTGTGGCTGAAAATGAAAAAAATTAAGCTTGATTTCATTTATTTGGTTTTTTGAGTAATTCTCAAATTTTAACAAAATATTCTGGGCATATTCTAATTGTACTTTATAATTAAGGTCTTTTTTTTTTACGCATGTCAAATACATTTTGTTTAGTCATTATTTTGACTTCTAAAGGTCCTAAAAGGCAAAAACAAAAAAAAAAAAAATATTAAAAATTATCTCAAAAAAAATCACATTAAACCAACAAAAAAACCAGACATTAACTGGCATGTACATGCACATCCGCGCTAATCTGCGATTACCGATTATATATTCTAAAAGCTAAAATCATTCCTCTTTATGTTGATATAAAAAAAACGGTTGGAGATGCTTGAGAATATAACAAAACCTCCGTATTCTTTTAAATTTGACACTAAAAACGCCAAAAGATTTTCTATTTTCCTTTGTGGTCTAACTAAATTAAAAATGATCTAATTATTGCTAAAGAATGATAAATATTTACTCACTTACCTGCTTCAGATTGACCCATAATCAAACATGTCTGAAAAAATTCCAAACTCTAGAAAAATTACTTTTTACAAAGATAAATATCCTGATGAAATTTAAAAAGTGAATGCACAAATAGAGAGTGGTGACTATAGTGTTACACCTGGTTCAAATATGATCCAGACAAAGGAATTAGACTTATACATTGTTGACAGACTATTTTACTTTCTCGTACATCAATTCCTTTACTCTTGAGATAAATTTTACAAAATAGACTTTTGGCCAGCATTTGAAAGCAAACACCCCCCTGTGCGATGTAAGCAATATCGAGTCTTTGATTCTCATTGAAACAGCGACTAGAGAAATCACATTTATTCCTTGAAACCCAATAATTCCTGTAGATCTATCATTTCAATTCAAACGATTAAAATATCTAATTAAAGTTTCTTCATAATACCGAAGGAATAAACTCGAAATGTTGTTTATTTTCAGTTTTCTACAATACTTTACTTCACGAAGCCGCGACGGGGAATGCTAGTTATTTTATATATATATATATATATATATATATATATATATATATATATATATATATTAATTAGCTTATCATCTATGCAAAATGATCCATTAATGGTAGGTGATAATTTAAAAAAATATCTTAAAATAAAAATCAATTTAAAATATCACTTTAATTTTGGAATTCGAAAAACGTAATATATGATTATTTAGTAGCTTAAAAACAGATGATATCTTAACAGGAATTACATTAGCAAAGGATATTTTAAAATATAAATAACGGAGTCTTCTATATCCAATGCAGCCCATTGCCATAAAATAGAGATGCATTGAATGTCATGGTGTGAGACAGATAAGTTGCTCCCGCCGTAGAGATAGACAAGCCTAGGAGACACTAGACACTATCTAAACTGCATGTGGGAACAGGCGGATGTTGGATAAGGTTATTAATGGTAGCTAATGACAAGACCTTCATCCATTTCTCCTCAGATAATTTAGGGCAAATGTACCAATCTTCAGGCATAGGGTTTTCCTCTCATGGCGAATATGGTTTGATCTCAGTATTTGTTTACCAATTCATAATAACATATACACGGATGTGATGAGAAAAATACAAAAACAAATTATTTGTAGTTTATTTTTTAGGGTCATAGCCATAAACTGTAGTTGAATCCCCCAGCTTCTAACTATAGCTAATCCCGAAAATTCTTCATAACAGGTTCACATTCTTTATCTAGTTACAGTTTAATATTTTTTCAATCTCAGGTGTGAGCAGATCAATGAAAGCAATAAAAATATTTAATTAGCTGAAGTGAAAGGCTTGAGGGAGAGTAGAACCCCTGTAATAAAATAGATTTAGCTTAACCTACATAATTATCAAGTTTTTTGTTTTCTCTTTTGTGTTCAGGAATAACATATACAAATCTAAAACTCGATTGGAGAAGTAAAAATTTTATTTTTACTCTCGTTTATATAAAATAAAATTATTATATTTATTTAAGGGGCCAAATGTAAAATATAAAAATGCCTAAGCATTAATAAAAGACTGATAAATTTAAGTACCTAGGTGAGACCATATGTAGCAACAGTTCGAAAAAAGAAAGTTTAAAGTACTTAACTACCGAAACTGTCTTTTGCAACCTATAACGTTTACAACAAAAAAACCCTGTCCACAAAAGCAAAAATAAGACACTACAACAGAGTCGTTAAACCTGTGATTTTATACGGGACAGAAACCACTTGCATTCCTAGTCTGGAAGAACTACTAAGGATTGAACGGAGAATTCTGAAAAGGGTCTAAGGCCCCAAAAAGACTCAAGAAGGATACAGGCTTAGACCCAACCGGGAAATATATAAAAATAAAAATAAAAATACTAAGGGCATAGAAACGGAAATCCGGGTCAGAAGACTGAAATTCTATGGACATGTGATAAGAATGGTCCCGGAAAGACTAAACAAATAAATATTTCAGAAAATCCGTGGATATAAAAGCTTAGGAGGATATATAAAACAGATGATTAGGTATAACGGACCAGGACTGTCAGGACAGAGAAAGATATAGAAACAGACTTAAGGAATTAAAGGTTGTTTTGGGCAGAAGTTCAAAAAAGGGAGTGGCGTGGAGAGAAGAAAGAAAAAAAAAGACACGCAGAAATAATGAAAGAAAAATGGAAGGAAAGAAAAAACAAGAGAGGAGCCAAAAATTGATATTCGCATGGGTCTCCAAGGCCGTTTCGTAAAAAAAAAAATAAATAAATAAAAAGACTGATACTTTTATATCAACTTCTATTTAAACGATTAACATTGACAATTATGCAAATACAAAATAGTAATACTTACTTATCAAACTACAGTGGATGTACGCCTCAAAGATTTATGGTTTAGCTAAAAAAAAGTTTAAAAAATCCGTTCAAAATGTAAAGACTTTCCAGTGAAACCATCTAGACTCATTACACAATCACCCTAGTAGTCCATAACATAACATTATTTAGAGGCTTTTGCATAGCCATGAGACAAGAACACTTTCAGACTTCATACAACAGAATTCATTGCAGAATCTACGGACAAATTAATAATATAAGACAAACCATAGCCACTAGATTTATGCCAGAAAATAATCTAGAAGAAGGCAAAAAAGGAGTTGGTTGAGGGATCTATGCGTGCAAAGTTAGTTTAATATCATGTTAGGAGTAAATACCGCTGGGTGCTGACCTCTCTCACACTTAAAATTCCCGCTCTCTTTCATACCATCATCATTAAATGAGGATTTAAAAAATAAAAATAAATAAAAGAGAAAAAAAAGTATTTATTTTAAATCCTTATTATGGTATAAAAAATCCGTGATTAAAAGAAATTAACTTACTACAATTTTGTCTTCTTTTTTCAGGGTCTAATTAAATAACAATTATTCTAGATAAAAATTATACAATTGACTAGCATATTAATACAAAAAATGAAATGAAAAACAATCCAGCACAAAAGGAAATAAAGTCCACAAGATACAACTAAAGACCTGGAAGGTGTTCCGTAATGACTTGGAGATAAACAGGTTAAGCCTTGTTAGTCCAGGGTCTAATCGCGGTCGGGGAGAAAAATGGAACAGGCCTTTAGAGAGAAATATTTTCGCTCACAAACGAAGTAAATATTTTGGCTGAAGTTTGAACATGGCCAATTGTCTTCAGATCGATACCTAAAGCCTTCAGTAGCTATTTTATTTTTAAGTAGCTGTCAATTGATCTTTTTTTAGAGTGACATGGTTGCTTACTAGTGCAGGTGGTTCCGTACTGATATGACGTCTCTTAATGATTTATTATTTTTAACTTTAAAACCTATTTAGTTTAATTAATTATTTAAGTTTAAAATGTTAAAATTCATTCCTACATTCTTTTTAATAGATTTTAAATCATATCTAGGGGTTAAAAGTGAAACCCACTAAGTCGAAAAACATAGTTTTGAGTAAACGGTGATAAAAGATATTTTTTTTTTTTAATTTCTCTACTTTGGTAACGAAATTATTTTATCAAATATGGTAAAGACTTTCAGTAACAAAAATACAAAGCAAAAAAATTTTTTTTGGCGTTTACACTAAACCATATTTTTTTGACTTAGTGAATTTCACGATATATTTCCCGCTCTATATGTCAAAAATCCTAAAACATTTAAAAACTATAATTACTGAGAAAATGGACGACGATATTTTGCCTTTATAGTTTAGTGGATGAAAATCACAGACCTGTTCAAAAACTAATACTAACGATCATAACAAAATAAATAATCATTTAATGTATTAGTAGGGGTAATAACTAATCAATTATAATTTATAACCGAGTAAGATTCAGTGTTGAATTTATTATTATAAAAAAAAAAGAAAAAAAAAGAAGAATATTATTGTTGGTTTACTGCAAATTATCATTATGAATTAAGTTTTATCAATAAAAGCGTATAAGTTTTTCTACTCGAAATTGTTGAAAAAGCTGACCTCTATATCATCAACTGATAATCACACCATCAATTTTCGGCAATAAAAATATAATTAAATGTTTTGAAGATGTGTATGATTTGGATACAAATGATAAATAAAGCAACCTGATCATAATAAATTAATATTGTAAAATTGCAATAAAATTCATTGAATCCACAGCAAATTAAGTAATGTGATAATAATTAGATAAATGTTAATTGTGAGGTAACGATTACTTGGGTTTTACCTGGTCAGAATTGGAATCTTTTACTTTATTTTTATCAGTATTTTTAAAGTTGTATTAAAAAAAAAAAAAAAAAAGTATTACGTCTGTACGTATGTTAAAGTCTGTACGAGTATACAGAAAAATGAGAAATGAACTACATTTATAAAGAAGCCGCCGAGCCAGGGCAGATAATTTGAATGTATGCTACCCTTTTCATTTAGCCAGTAACTTTATTAAATTAATTGTTTCAGCTTCCCAACTTTTTCTTGTTCATTTGCGCATTTGCGACGTTTAGAACCAAATTGATCCTTTCTAAAGAGTTTTTTAAGTCACTTGATCTGTTGATTTGTTTACTTCTACTTTATACAAAGACATTTGTGTCCGTCTGTTAAACTTTCACAACCTACATATTCAATAAATTTCGTATCCCGTAAGATAATCTATCCTTATTGGGCGGGGAAGATATTCTACACTTTACCAACCTATTATAGCCAGACTGGGAAGGTCGTCTATCTCGAGATAAAATCAACCTAGTTGAGATTCGAAACCACGAAATTCCTTAACGAGCGCTGTCAAACCCTTGCCCCAATACGCGCAGCGTTTATGAAATAATTTTTTTTTTTAATTGCTATCGAACTATACATATTATTCCATTTGAAGTTACAAAATAATATTTTTTTTTTTTTTTAGTATACTTATAAAGCCGATTTTCATTTAATCAAAATTTGGTAATTGGAATGAAGATGAAAATGTCAAAGCAGAAAATGTTGGTTTTTCATTTATATTTTCTTGTTTAGAGAATTCTGATTAAAAGTAGTCAATATGAAATTTGACTTTCCTATTCTGGCAAAAAATGGCAAGATTGAAATTAAGTATATGGGTTAGTAATGAGAGTTGACTTTGATTTCTGTATCTGAAATCGTACTATTTCTGACCATGAAATATTTTACTTTTTGATCTACTGACTTTGAAACCATGTATTCATTTTAAAAAGTATCTGGAACTTTGAAAGTGTAAGTAGAAAGTCATCCGAAAAAAAAAAAAATCAGGACCAATGTTAAGATAGACTAAAATAAAAAAGGGGGAATCAGTGACAAAAAAACTAAGCAAAAACATTTACCATATGAATGAACAAATTTAAATAATAAAACCATGGGCTACATCCTAGCCCTAGAGGCGCTGGGAAAAAGCCATTTGAACCCGCCTTAGAATAGGCCACTCTTGACTCAACCGCTTATGGCAAATTACAAAACAACCACAACCACAATATCACTATTGTAATGAAATTCTTTCAGAGAAACATTTTTTTGAGGAATGCACTAACTATATTGCATTTCTAAATTAAGTTGCATATCTTCTACAGTTATTGGTCTGTTTTTATTGTGCATATTGCTTGAATGGATTCATATTATTTGACGCGATTGTAATTTATATTAAACTAGCACACTTCTTCGCGGCTTCGCCCGCTCTCACCAATAACTTAGATTATTTAAATAATTAGTTGAATTATATATGTTAAGATACAAAAATCATGTATTGAAGTATGGAATTTAACAATTTCTTTAATGAAATTTTCACGGAGGGCAGTAATTTTTAACTTGGTTAAAGTTGCATTTATTAGGTGTTCGAAGAGAACGTAAAGACATAGTCTCATCGATCCATCTGGTTGGATTTTAATTTCTAACCATAAAAGTATATGACTGTTTGACAAACCTCGTTTCTGGCACTCAAGACTATACATTTTTATTATTATACACCTTCCTAGAACAACGAAGATGTCGTAGCTCAAATTTGGCAAAGTTAGGTTTAATAGATTTATCATTGCAAACTTTGTTGCAGAATGCGCTTCATATATCCATATATATATATATATTTTTTTTTAATAAATATTAAATTAAAAATAAATAAACTGTGTCATAAATTTCTAGCTCTTTATAACACCTTTATAAACTTTATAACTCTTTATAAACTTCACTGCGCATCACATATTTATCGCTTTTTAATGGCAATATAATTGAAAACCTTAACATTTTATTATTGCTAAACTTTCCTTGAACTATGAAGATGATGTGGTTAAAATTTGGTACAGATCAGTTCAGTAGTTTTCACGGTTAATGATCACATACGAAAAATGGCTTGTCCTTTTGTATAATAGAATAGGTAACATTAGTATGTATTGTTAAAAAAAAAAAAAAAATATATATATATATATATATATATATATATATATATATATATATATATAAATAGGATTGAAACCAAACATTTAGAGTTTTAACTATAGGGAAATTATTAAACACGTCTATTTTAAAATTTATAATATATATATATATATATATATATATATATATATATATATATATATATATATATATTAACCTTTGAAAACAATGTTTTCTCCAATTTTTTTCTTTATTTATTTATATTCATATTTAAATTTCTACTATAGCTACAATTTTCTAGGAAACTTTTCAATAGAGGCCAGTACTAGGGCACAATTTTACTATAGGTAATGATGTCCTAGAAGTTTGTGGTTTTAAGCCAAAAAAAAAAATCAAGTAAATTTATTTATAACAGCTCATGAATTATTTGAGAGCTAATTATAAAATTATAACAAAAGGCAAATAAAATATCTTCTCATAGAAGGCAGACGATGGCATGTAACACACGGGCTACAGACATAATTCATTAGGCTTTGACAGTCACCAGCCTTCCAAATACACGTGTTTCATCAGGTTTTAAATAGCGAACTGTTCTTTAATTCTCCTTTTGTATTTCCAAATACACACTCCGAGCTTATCTCGCTCAATGGTTCATTTGAATTGTTTATTGGACACTTTAATTTGTCATCTGAATAATGTCGTGTTTACAGCTAATGCTCAAAGTTACTGTATAGCTGGATCAATGATATGCTTTTTGAAATCAAAATCATATTGCCGTTAGTTTTTGAAATATTTTCTTTTAACTGTTACATTTGATTTCGAATTTGAATCTGTTAAACCTCAGGAATATTTCGAATAATAAAAAAAAAAAATAGATCTATATAATACTGGTATAGTTATTGTAATATTTATAATTTAAAAACATCAATGTTGGTACACTAATTAAACAGTGTAGTGCTTTAATTCTCATTACAATAAATTAAATCTCGGGGGACCTCATTGGCGGAGCTAGGTCTTAGAAGTACCGAAATTGTTTAGTTCAAATCCCTCTAGAGTGGGTTAAAATTCATTTCTAGCGGATCAATGGAATAAATCTTGGCTTTTAGAATTTAGCTAGAATAGGTTGGTAATCCATAGGACAACCGTCCTTTCTGTCCTAAGTTGGTGTACCTAAGCTTAACAAACAAATATTTATACATTTTATGGACTAATATTAATTATATTTTACTCGGACCTTATTGTTAGTGGAGGAAATAATATAATCCTTTATTAAATTTAATTAATTTTTATGAATGGATTCTTTATCACCTGTATTATTAATTTCACTTAAATGAATGGAGCAGCAGCTTGTAATATTTGCTAAATAAAAAAAATATTTTAGTGCTTTTGAGACTTATCAACAGGCCATATTCACAACTCTTAACATGTCTCTTTCTATGAGCAAGTACAATAACTATATATAGACTAGTAAATAAAAATATACAAAGGAGTGTGGAAAGAAGACCTATTGTTATATTTAGTTCTAGAAACAGTCATAAGAGCAATAAGAACGAACTCTGGAATATTATGTGACCGTTTGATTCAGCACCTAGCAATCTCGGAAGACGTGGTGATCTATGGAAGAACAGAGATTCTCTACTGAGAGCATAATAGGTAAAATCGTGTAATAGTGAAACCGATGAAGTTGGTCTCCAATTAATAAACGAACAGGTTGGAAATCCAGGAAGGGGAGGATTCCGCTCTGAAAACGCCAGAAAATTCCAGTACCTGAGATACGTTGCAACTTAAGTGGATTAAGTGAATGAAGAAGTCAGGGAAACAATAATAGCTATTAATATGTTTGCTGGGCAAACACGAACATATTAAACAATATAAGTTTTTCTGAAATTCTTTAAATATCTACCATGATACCATATACAATATCACATCTACCATGTTATTCTGAGACTAATATATATTCATACTATTATATAAAAGGACAAGCCAATTTTCGTTTGTGATAACTAACCACGAAAACTGCTTAACCAATCGGTACAAAATTTTAATCATATCATCTTTATAGTTCCAGGAAGGTTTAGCGATAAAAAAATCTACTGATTTACAATTAGCTTGTTAAAAAAAAGCAACAATATGTGAATAACAGTAAATTTTGAAAATTGACCGATAGGTGGCGAGCGCCATTCTAGATGAGAGGCTACAGATGTACAGTGTTATATAAAGCTTGACATTGATAATAAAATTTATTTATATTTAATTAAATTATGATTCAAATATGTGGTTCGACGTGTGGATCTTAGTAAAGCTTGAAAATCGACAGATATGTTGTTAGCACCATTCCGCAATAGAGTTTTCAATGGTAAACCTACTTACTCCATCTTCACTAAATTTTAGTTTAATCATCTTTGTAGTTCTACGAAGGCTTACAAAAGTAAAGGTTTTCAACAGGCTTTTAGTTGTTATCACCGATAAAGCAGTCCATTATCCGCATGGGTTTCTTAATATTTTTTGTCCATCTGGATTACTAACTCATAAATTATAGTTAAACATTGAAGGTTGAACAATTATGCTTGTACGCAATCTTCAATCACCTTATCATGGCAATGTTAACTAGATTGAAATTTATAGCTCTGCGTGAAAATTTTATTGAAGAAATAATACTCAATTGCATACTTTTTTTTACCGATATGCAAAATATTCTTCAATTATTAGTTGAAATTATCAATTCTCTTTACTTATGAGAGCGGGCGAAGCCAAGGCTGGTGATGCTAGTTGTATTATATGGTTAAAAAACATGGGCGCCCACTGCAAAACATTAAGGATTTGCAGATTCGAAATACGAAATTTATAATATATGACCCATGGAGGATAATTCCTTATAATAAAGAGTTAAGAGGCCTGTACAAAGTTCCACATTTTGTGATCACTGCCAAGCAGAGAAGAATAAGATATATAAAGGTCAAGAAGATGGTTGGGCCATGTTCCATGGAATTCCATATAATGCCAAAAATGATAATGAATAAATATCCCGACTGTAAAAAGAGATAGAGAGAGAGAGAGAGAGGGAGAAGGGGGCCTAGTTTGCACAGGAAGAAGGACATTGATGCGGACTTAAAGACACTTGCTGTGAGATATTGGCGGAGAGTGGCCGGGGGCCAAAATAAATGGAGGAGGCTTGTGAAAGAGGCCAAGTTTCTACATGGACCGTAGCTCCATATTTGTTGTTGTTTTTAATTTAATAGATGCTAGATTTGTCTTTATTTTAGATTAACAAGGCATGGGCAAGCTTCATTCAGCGAGTAATAATGTTATAATAGTGCTATAATGTCTACCCCATTGACACCAACAACGGTATTTCGGAAGTATGTTGCACTTTTTCTAAATTTTAAAGGATGCATTGTTTAATTGTTTTAAATAAGAAACTTAAAATTGTTATGATGGTATATGAAAATACTATTATTCAGTTTCATCATAGTGCCAGTTCTACATTTTATTAAAGTAATTCAATTCCTCCTTTACTCCTATTTGCCTCAAAAATGAGTCCATTTTTGTTGAAAAGGCGCTGGTGAAAAGTACGTTAAGTGCATTTTGTGTGTTATGTTCATGAACTTTGGGTTGTCGGTATCACCTGAAAGTTATTTTTTTTCTTTGTTTGTGTTCAATGGACTAAGATATATGGATATTACATAAATGAATATTAATTTGTTAACCGTCGTGGAAAAAACTGTTTTTCTTAATAAGTGGGTAAGGCACTTGACTACCATGCTCCCGGCCCGAGTTTGAGTCCGACTGAAGGCAGAAAATTTATTTTCTGTTATTTCGGCCGTGGATCGGATGAGGTCGGGAGACCCTCCTGGGGCACACCCAGCCTCCCAAAAAGTGGGTACCCTTAATTGGGGAAAAAACCTGGCGGTTGAGCGTGAATTCTGGCCAAATCACCTCCTTTCACAACCGTTGGCTTAGAAACAGTACAACTTACATAAGTGCTGAACCCGAGACCCTTCATGGGTTGTAAGTGGTAAAGGTTTTTTTTTTTTTTTTCTTAATAATCAATTTTTGCACTCCACACACAAAAATACTATTTACAGTGCCACAAATACATGATAATATATTCATTTTTTTAATTAATATATCTTGCTATTACATATTTATTATTGTTTTCCTAATATTATTTATTTTTTCTATCATTGGGTGAGAGGTAAGGCACTTGATTTCTTACTCTCAGTTCTAGGTTTGAGCCTAGTAGAGACAGATTATAATTAATTCTTACATTTCAAACGTTACCGATGGTATTAGCAACATTGCGCTGCACAAAAGCTACTTTAAGAACAAGGGTTTTTCAAATGAAATCGTCTTCTTTCATAAATATTATTCCAAAAACACTTTATTGTTCCTAAAGTAACAAATACAGATGAACTTAGGTCGTGGGTTAGAATCCCAACAAGCGGATTAAAATTTATTTCTTGGCGGATCCAATAAATTAATCTTGACCTTTTCATCTCGGCTCGATTAGGTTGGTAACCTGTAAGATAACCCGTCTTTCTTGCCCTAGTTGGAGTACATATGAGAATTAAGCCCCAACAAACAACAAACAAATGAACTAAATAAATAGGTTGCAAAGGCAACATATTTTTATTTATGCATGATATGGAAGAAAACCAAAATAGCACATGTGGTATTTATTGTACAAAGTAGCACAATGTACATATGTGGCACCTATATTGTAGTTTAATGTTGTATTAGGTGCAATTTCATGAATTTTATATTATGTGTATATGGATTTTTTGTTTAATTGGCTAGGCTATGCGACTATTCCAGAGATGAATTAATATTCCTCTGTAAATATTTTTGGAAACAATTTATTTCTGTTGCGTTTTTTTTTTTTTTAAAGATTTTTGCACTTGACACACTATTCAAAAGCACCACAGATATAAATAGTGGTTGAGTGTTAAATATATTAATGAATGGTCATATTTTACACAAGATAGTGATATTGCCGTTTATCAAATAAAGAAAACCTCAATGAATAGTTTAATGTCAACACAGTGGAATAGTATCATTTAATTTTCCTAGAGAACAAAAGACTTGCCAGCTAGAAAACAGTGTCCCTTTGTTGGCGCAGACCTAATATGTTCTACATCTCCCAGCGGACAAATAGGCCTGGGGGATATATAACAGTCTACAATATGTGAAGGCCTGGGTAATGGCCGTGCTTTGGCACTATATTATACCAATTATTTTCACGGCTCTTACCCCATTTATTCCCCTTTTAGAGAGGGATTGGAGCACTATGGTGAATGGGACGCGGTCGGTTGCCAAGCCTTTAGCAGATTGCCTCTGTGCCGATAATTGCAAGGGTGTAATTTTGGGAAACGGGTCTATCCTTCTGAAAAATATATTAATACCTCGGAATAACAATTTCGTTTGATAAATCAGACTAAGGAGGCAGGGGCGCAGGTGGCAGGACAGGCTTATTATTCTTCCCTTTGTTTCTGTTTCTAAATAACTGGAAACGAAGAAATAATAACTTTGGGATTAGTTTACTTTACAGAATATTCACTTTAAAGAAAAAAAAAAAAACATAGACAATTTTTTATCAATCTTACCGATGATTTTTTGTGTTGTTTAGCCTAACCCTTTTCTCTCAACTTTAAATTAAGTACTCAAAATTGATTAATTTATTTTTGTAACTACTCAGTTATTGAGCCGAAATTAGGAGCATCAATAAATTAATCAATGTTACAATGTTTATAAGCAGCCATCCTTCCTAAATATAAATAACAATACGTAGAAGTCAAAAATAATTCAAAATAAATTAATTTTTAAAAAGTGTATTAGTTTATTGATAATTGTAAGCGAGAATCTAGAAGTGGGTTATTCTTGTCATTATATCAATGCTATACTTAAATATATATATACATATATATAAATATAAAAGTATATATGTTACTATGTATTATATGTTATACTATTGTATACTATGTATACAGTTATAAAGCTATACTATTAAACAAAAGTTATACTATGTATTATATGTTATACTTATTATGTATTATATGTTAAACTTTCTTAGATTAACAATAAGAATATTGTTGTCATACACAGTAGCTTGCTCCTCACAGTTCTCATCAAGGAATCCAGAAACCAATAAAACTCGATTATAGACAGACTGTACACAAAGCTTAGGTTTTTGGTACTATTTCCTGTGTTTATTATATTCTAGGTGAATACTTCGGCCAAATAGATATGGATAATTCCTAAGTAAACTTCCAACCTCAAACCACCAAGAATTTGCATTCCTCATTAAGAAAAGTTAAGATAAGTTTGTTATCAAGAAGGTTATAGGGTTGAGAAATAATCTATACATCTAAATGTGATTTTATTTGTCAGCCTTTATTTGAATATACATTGCTTTTCATTCATTCATTAAATTGCTATTAATGCCTTTAGATTCATTCCTTTTCTAATTATCTTAATTTTTTGACCCCACGCAAATATCAGGGGAAGAACATGTTATATAATCAATTGTTCTTATTTTTGTAACAAACTTATGTTGTTGCAATTGCAATGTTGCAAATACTTATATAAGATGATATCATCCATTACGGATAATAACTATTATATAAATTTTATGAAGGCACATCATTTCAAATTTTTTTTGGGATCCCCCTAAAACATTAATACATACTAAATCATTCGCAGCACTTTGAACCTTCAGTTTCACCAAGTTGTAGTTGCGATTAGTGAAGCCGTGTGATCACTGGATGAACTGTTCTCCAGATGCCAGACAAATTTATTTATTCATAAAATAAATTACCTTATGAAAATAAGGAATAATGTAATTAATAAAAAATTGTTATCCACTGTTTTATCATTAAATTACTAAAAGTATTAGTCATGTGTTTTACTCTTGAGAGAACGTGTTTTGGCGGTTGAGATAATATGGGGATAGGGACAAGTACATTAACCGGCACTCCTGCCTTAAGTGGTCCCAAGTAGTCTGCCAAGTATTTAGTCAGTTCAACCCCGCCACGAATGTAATTTTCTGTCGATAGTTAGGTGTTGCCAGGACAACGCAGTTTATCTCCCTTATTATCTTTCTTCATTTTGCTTTATTAACAAATAAAAATGCTTTTTTATTCAAATAATATTTCAGTATTAAACCACAAATAATCATATATTTCCCAAGAAATAATCGCACCAATATCAATTCAAAGGACTTATAATTTCCTTCAAGCTTAGACAAGACTAAAAGCCACTTGACGATTTGAAATAGTTACTACTGTATGCCATTGTCACTCTAATTTTCTTTGATTGGTAACTGAAATAAAGTCCTACAACGTAGAAATCTCTTTTCCTTATCCACTTCCAACCTGGCAAGTAATTTCTTCTAAATTTAAGTTTACTCTTCTTCATTTTTTGAAAAACAATGTTTGTTACATTTCATAAATATACTACTTTAAAGAAGCAATTTCCTGTTATAAAAATATACAGCTAATATTTACTGGTGGGTCAAATCTAATGAATAGGGGGCTGCTCAGTGATTACATGTTCTGAAATCATTTGCTACTTATTACTATCTGTTTTTACTGTTTACTTGATGGAATTGTTTGTAATTAAATTATATGGATATATGGATATGGACCAAAAATTATTCTTTATTTGATTTGTCCCACTTTCGTGCCAGCATCAGAAACAAAAACCACGACGTAGCTGCTTTAATTAGTTCCATTTTGTAATTCAAACGTATCAATTTCATGAGGATTCAAGGTCATTCAGATATAGAAGGTAATCTACAAGCAGATATTGCAGCTAAAGAAGCGTGTTCCCTCTTTCCATTACTCCCAATCCATGTCTCATTTCCAGATCTTAAATCCTTTCTAAAACAGCAGTTTATAATAGTATGGTATGCAAGTTAGTTCCGAATCGACAATATTAACAAACTCAAAACAATAATACTTACACCAGGACCATGGGACAAGTTACGTTTACAAGACTACAAATTGACCAGCCAAAACTAATTCACAACTAGAAGCTAAGCCACACCCAAAATATAACAAATGTCAAGTAAATCTAACAATACAGAAAATTCTTGTGGAATGAAAAAATACCAGAAGCAGATACAAGATAATTGTATGACAAATCAAGACATTTCAAAATTGTTTCAAAATAACACGTTTTCAAAATCAGATAATAACTTTAAAAAATAAGATTACAAGAATTTATAGTTTTCAACTTGTGTCGCAGTAATGTTGTGGTACGCAGCAGAAAATATATAAATAAATAAATAATATGTTTCACTATTCTATAACTCATTTTAATTTTAATTATCAATCTATAAACGATTTAGACTTTTTTTCTAATAGATATTTTAGTGAAAACAAATGGATCCTATTCTCATTAATGGGAACTAGAAACTGTTTTGGATAATTCGAACTAATAGTAATTGAAACTAAGTATCAAAAGGGCTAAAAGCAAGTAGTTTCTATTAGAAACTTCCTAAGGTAGCTTTGCTAGCCCTGATGAACCAGCCCGCTTACTCTAAGGGGCTTAGCAGTTCTTGGGCCGGCTGAGGTGGTTAGGTAAATGGAACTCAGTTTAAGCCCTTGTCTCTTTAGTAGTATTATACCAGGAAGATTAGGTATTGAATAGTTCATTATCTGCTTGTATAATAGCAATTATATTTGTAATGTTAATTGTTTTGTATTATGTTATTTTTAGTAATATTTACTTGTGTCAATAACATGTTAACAACTAATGTCACTTGACGGACTGTGAATCCTCCTTGATGAAAATCTCTTTCTGAAAATATTATAGAACAACCGATTTAATGTATTTTGTATATGAGTTGTGGTATTAAAATTGTAGGGCTCCCGAGTTGGATTTCCTTTTTAAAATTTAGATTCTAATAAAAACGATTGAGGTATTGAAGAAATGGAATTTTAACCAATTTTATGAGATTTTCTGTCACTATCCAGTGAAGAGGCGGATCATTAGGATTTTGCGGATATTACAAATTCATCAACAGTTCTAAAAGAGAAGGGAGAGTAAATTAGAAGAAAATTACGGATCAGATAAGGATGGTTTGTTCCATATCTGTTTGATTTTTTCCGTTCCTACTGGGAATACATTTAAAATTGGATTATTGTTTATTTCAAATAAAAAGTGAAAGAGTCGGAAGTCAATTTTTCACTGGCAGAGTAATAATCGGTGTGATGACAAAAATGCAGATAAGGATGATTAAATAAACTTGGATTTGATAAACGTACAAAAATAGGGGGACTAGTTTTAGTAAAAAATATTTGAAAGGTTAAAATAAAAAAATATGATATTATTAAATTTTCACACATTTATTACAGGATCCTTCAGTTTGGGACCTGACCGGAGAAGAGAGAAACTGCTGTATTTTCAACTATTCTAGTTTATACTCATACAACCCTTGAAAAATCTAAGATTAGTTTCGCACTTCTGCTTTATTCTCTGATGGATGTAATACGGAGAATATAGATGTGAAAACATTAAATTTTTTCCAGATTTTTCCATAAATCCATCTTTAAGGGATTTGTACTTACTGTTCGTATGATAAATATATAATTATATATAAGTATTTTTATTCTTTTTTAGTGAATTATCTTCCATAGTACCCCTATAAAATAGGCAACAATTTGAATGACTTGAAAAATTAAAATAAGTATTTTTAATAAGATATTTATTTGCCATTCTCTTTTTGTCGATAATAAACGTATTATTAAAAAAAAAAATTGTATGTGTTCATAAGTTATGTAAGGTTTTGAAATACTTTTTTTATTGAGTATTTTGTAGTAAAAAAAAAAAAAAAAAAAAAAAAAAAAAAAAAAAAAAAAAAAAAATACACGTTTTCTTTTCAGTGGGTAACTGAATAATGTTTTTGATACAATAGCACAACTCATTCAGTAAATATTATTTTAGTTCTCAGAAACAACACTATTTAAATGGAAATGACTCTTCTCGGCTTAGTACCGCTTCTAATGATTCCACCTCCCACATGGCAGAATGTGTAAACAAGAGGCCAAATTCAAATACAGGTCATTAGCAACTAAAAATAGAAGATATGGAGCAGAACTATAAATGTCAAAACTACAAGAGAGAGCTGTGAAAGGCAGGGAGCTAAGAACCAGAAATAACTCCAGGTCGGTTGTACTCTCTTGTCTAAATCTCTTTGGTGTTTTGAGAATTAGATCGGACCTTGATCTATTTTTTTAATCCCCATTGACAAAGTGGAATATCTACATTTCAAGTGAAGATACTTTTATATATCTACTTTTATAAAAGTAATTTTATTGCCTCTTCCATAAAAAATGTTTTAGTTTTATCGTCTATTTTCCAGACTGCTGGTGAATCGATTGACTATATAGGTCCCTTTTGATATTTAGTAGAACATATCGTAATATTATATTTTACAGAATTGTATCATATATTATATAACACTATTTTAGATTATTATTTATTATCTATTATATATTTGTCAAATACCACTCACTCACTTAACACGAAATCTCAGAAACCACAGAACGGATTGGAATGAAATTCGATATGTAGATTCCTCTAGGGCCGTAGGTGCTCGCTAAGAAAGGAATTTTAAAAAATCGGCCTGGATCGCGGCTAATTTGCGAAAAATGCGATTTCAATTTTTATTGGGTGAATAATAAAAGATTAATTATCATATGGTATTTGGATATAAGCTAAGTTAAAAAATAGGTTAGATCTTTAAGCCGCAAACTTTGACCACCGTTTAAGTTCCTTATAGTTGTAAACAAACAAAAATACGATCGATGTCGAAACCTTATAATATTGGTACTTTCTGTGAACTCATGGTAGCTGCAGAGGTTACTTACAACTTACAAGTTTGTGTTGTTTCGTGAAGAGAAGCTATTAAAAGACTTATGTTAAAGAGGAGGTTAAAAGACTTATGTTCTCTGGTGATGACATGTAAAGCCAGTTCGATGTAGGGACAAAAAACAGATAAGAATCAATAGTTCTACCAAGTGTATGATTCTCTTTAGTATCGTATCATGTTCTACCATCAAGAAGAAAGTATTAACATCCCTCAGCGTGACCCAAACTCCAATACATCACTTAAGAAAACTGTGTCTGCAGCTGATTTTTACGGCTAAATGTTAGTGGAGCGAGGAGGTGAAGAACCTTATTTACTTTAATTTCGTAATCTCCTCAACCAATTTATGCTTGATATGTACGCAAAAATAGAAACAGAAAGACTAAACTTAAAGTATGCCATAAGAAAAGTTGATGGTCTGGTATCAGAGCTGGGTAAGATAGTAGTGCTGCCTCGAAGCTTCACTGGAGGGCTATCAAAATAATATAAAATTAACTTTTGCAAATTGTCAAATTTACTTATTGAAATTATTTTAAGAATGGAATTGTTCAGGTTTATTTAAGTAATAATAATTATCAACGTTAAGCTTAACTTTTACTAATTCAAGTTGTATTCATCCTAATGATATTAAACCGTAGCGGAGCGGGGTACTTTCAGCTAGTATTATTATATAGATTAATTTGAACGAGTCCTGCGAAACTTTCGTTTATATCGTTTTAAATGTTATTAATTTCAAGATTATCAGTCCAATTACATTTCATCAGATATATATTGACTAAAATACTATCTTAAACAAATTTAACATTATAATAAATGACATGCAGTTTAATATAATTTTTGTTTAATTTTTTCACATCTGAATTATTTTTTCGAATTTGTTATTAAATTTTAGTATGCTCACAAAAAAGATTATATACAAATAGACGTAAAAGAAAAGTTCAACGTAAAATGTTAAGGTAAATCGATATAATTTATCATTATAAATAAATGAAAGCTTAGCGAACCCGAAGGCTCGATGCCGACACCACCAACACGGAACTATTTTCCAACCCACCCTATCAAAACCTAAATCTACAAGACTATCCCTCCCATCTAAGTCTCGCTCTACCACTCGGACATTTACCCAAGGGTTCGAAACTTTTCTCATTTTAGAATTTGTTCATTATTAAAACCAACGATATTACTCGGCCATTTTAACCGCCGCATTGCTGTTATTATGTAATATGCTCCCGCAATTCTGAATAGTTGAGAATTTACGGAAAAAAGTATTTTCAAACATTTAAATGTGTTGTTATTCCCTTAAGGTGAGTGTCTATGTTTCACATCCATAGATACAATGTTGGTAGTATAATTGTCATATATCCTAATTTTAAAATTTCTGGAGAGCAAGCGCGACCTGAGTAGTTTTTCGACCGATAAATAACAAGTAATTCCTGTATTTAATCTTAAGTATATTTCTTCTTGAATTTTATTTTTCTTAGATATATTAGACTGTAGATGTTTAACTCTAAACCTACCGAAATTTCATGCATACCTATTTTTACCACTATTCTTGGTAATATACGATAATTATAGAGGTGTAGATATTGAAAAACATTTTTTAAATATTTTTTTAATAGAAGTAACAAAGTAAAAATACAAAGTAATGGATGTTGTTTCAAAGAGCTTCTTTTATAAATTCCAAAAATGGTCATTTGACCTGGTAGGTTTGGTGTTACTAAACTCTAAACTGCTAAGCGTATTCGAATTTAATCCTCATTTATCATATATTATGCAATTATGTGGTGTTGGTCTTTTTCATTTACTTGTTACAGTCAACATATATTTGATGAAATATATATTTGAATCGATAAATAATTGTTGATCATTTATAGATTATTTATATAACAGCCAAGTTAATTTCCTAATATTTTTTTATAGTATTATCACGAAGAAACTACTTACTCTTTATTACTATAAAAACTTCATAAAACACATAAAAGTAGATCGCGTTGAAATGAAATGTATTTCTATTCCAAAGAAGAAAATACTGGAGAGGATATGAGATACTCTCTTCCTGATAGATTTTCTCAGAAAATACCTTAGCGATATTGAGTAAAAGAGGGAATCTCTTATAGTAATGAAATCTCCTTCTCCTGCGGTAATATAAACCTCAAGCTGCATTCTCTGGTCTTAAAAAAACTGCATAAAATAACAAACAATTTCCATTTACTTTCTCTACCGCTTTAGTTCTTACTTGGCATTAATGGTAATATTGTTAGGATCGGTTTTCTTGAATAGTTTTTCATCTGTTTGGTCAAAAATATTGCAGTATTTATATTTCGTGTTTTCCCCCAACTATGAGAAACAACTAAAAGTAAAAATAAAATACCATACTGTTGCTTTATTGAATATTTATCATAACTTAAAAGTATTAAAATATGAAGATAAAAAATGGAAGTTAAAAGTTTCCGTTACAGCACATTATCATCTTTAAAATCAGAAATGAATCCTGCCCACCTGTTTTATCATATTTTAAGATATGCTAAACAAATGTAGGGTTTGTGAATAACATATACCATACGAAATAAATAAATAAATAAAACTAAAAAAAAAAAAACTTATCTCGAAGTGATTGCAATTTTTCACTCGACCTTTTAGACACTCCTGGGATGGCCAAGAAGACAGATCTTCAAATGCAGAAAGCTTAAAATGGGTATAATAAAATACATATTAGGATATCCGACAATGATCTTTGGGGGTTAAAAAACGTAGGATGTGTCTTCTAAAAAAATTTGTATTTATTAATTGTATTATTTTGTTTCACCGTTGTTCATATTTCTATGCTGTAATAATCATACACACATTGGATTGACTCAAAAAGTGGTATAATAACTTTACAACATTACATTATGTTGGTCATTCCTATAAAAGCCAGTATTGGTTAGGCTCGCTGAAATTAGTCATAAATGGAGATAACAAGTTGTAAAATTTTATAATACATTTCGTAATATGGGCCGTTCGGGCCAACAAAAAATAATTAAAGTGGGTGGAACTGGATAACCAGAGGATGTGGGGGAATCGTAGACTGTTAAAATTACGGATATTTGGATAGTAAAAGATCAAAGGAAAAAATGAATATTTTGGTATATGTAATTTATAACATTCAGAACCCTCAGCATGTTCAATATAACCATCATGGTTATATTTATTAAGTCAGACAAAATTATATAAAGATGGATAAAAGATAAAAGATCGTTTGATAAAAGAAATAGAATTAGATTTATAATATTAGAAAATGATAGGACTCTGCTGATATAATATTTTTCAATTTTAAAAATGTGATTATGGTTACACATAGACAGTTGCACTTCCAATTTTAATTCGAGAGATTTTTCCGTATTAATTATTCTTAAAGGGAAAATCCGATAGTTTTCCATTGAATACGTTAATCGAAAGAATTTTAAATGAAAAGAGAAATCATCTATTTCACCTTCATTTTTCTTTTTTTTTTTTTTTTCAACATTACCATGGGAAAATCAATGAAGACCCCGAACGTGATTCGCAAGGCAAAAAGCTTTTTTCGAACAAGGGTCTCAGTTTAAATTTATTCAAGCATCATTTGAATACATTTGCAATTGATCTAACAGCTCGTAGGTGACGCAATTGGTTCTAAATTTTTTTTTTATAATATTATGATTGATGAATTAATTGAATTTTTTTTTTTTGGAATTATAATTCCAAAAGATAGGATAATTTTTTTTTAATCCAAATAATATTTTGTAACAAAATTTTTGATAAATATAATTTTTAAAATATTTTAATTTTCAACGTCCCGGGATAGCATTAGATAATGATTTATTTTGAAGAAACCTTTTTCAATGAGCCTCTGATAAACTGTTAAAAAAATAAATAAATAAAAATAACGCTTAATCCAACTTATCTTAAATAAATAAAAACAAACAGAACAAAGAAAAACTTTTATTAGCTCTTGCGCCAATCATATAAAATAGGTGATAGTTTTTTTATTACTAATCGTTAAAAGGAAACCTTAAATACTAGTTATATTTTCTAAGACCATCAAAGGGTTGATGATTCATTCAAATGTTATCATCAATTACCTTTTTTTTTCTTTTTTTTTTTAATGGTTTAACGTTACATTAAATCATTAACTATACATACTTAATTGATGTGACAATTATCACGTTGAATCAAATATAGATATTTTAATAATGTTACAACTGACAACGAAATGCTTTATGATCTCAATCCAGCAGTGATCTAAACTAATTTTATTTGTCAAACAAAATTTAAAATTACAATTTCTGGACGGAAATATATGACTTTTTTTTTTTAAATAATATTAAAAAAAATCAAATATAACAGTACAATAAAAATATGCATTTGGTACAAAAATAATGTACTCCTTTGTAAGTACACACAACTCCTTTTATTATCATTTTTATCTGCTCATTTCAGTTCGGAAAGAGTATCTGTTTTTTTTTTCAGAGGGTCATAAGGCTCAACTTCAATTTTCCCAGAAAAACTTTTAGGTTCTTTCCTTTTTTAATTTTTATGACGAGCAAAAATACATAAAGAGTCTGAGAGCCTTTGTTGGTGCCGTTATTAAATCTCGTTATAAAAGTTGCCACAGCGGGGTCTTTGTGTGCTCAGCAGTGCAGTTAAGAATTAAACTCTCTTATGAACCATTCAAGTTATTCATTCATTTTCTTAACGAGTCATTCCGCGCTTACTTTCTCGGAATAAAAATATTAATTTGCAAAATTTCACTAACGATTCCTCCATTTTTAACAGAAGAAAAAGTATATCAAGCTAACATTAGGTTGACATCAGGTTGAAGGAAAAAAAAAAATGTTATTTTAATAATTAAAAATGACGAAAATGTTGTATTAATCACAAAAAATATACTTAATAAATTTAATATACTTTATTTTCTTTATTTCACATTTACTTCTCTTTAACAATCATCATATTTTGTTACTTGTTTAGAGAACCACGTCCCGTCTTCAGAAATTCAGTTTTTTTCCTCTTCCACTGACCTCTTCATTATAATGTTACTCGTGGCTATTCATTATGCCTACCACATTTTAATTATTTTTTGAATCAAGGAGATGCAGAATAAATTAAATAAAGTGTAATGAATATATCAATAAACACTTTTTGATTGAAGAATTAAATACTTGATAAAATCAACAAGGATCATGTATGAGAAAACCAACCACAAGTTTAATATTACAATTTGCTTAGAATTTCAAAAAGAAAAACTAGGTTCAAATCAAATTGAATGATTTTTTTAAATTTATTTTAACACTGTTTTAATTTTAGTTTTAATCTCAATGCAGCATCCATGTATTAAAATCACTTGCAATAGTTTATTCTAGGAACTGATTGCATTTGTTTTGTTTTTTTAATCACCTGCTTGAGAAATTCTTTTCAATATAATCCTAATTTTTCATAACAATATTAAGTTTTTTTTTTGTTTTTTTTTTCAAATAGGTTTTTGCTGCTTCCAATCAAATATGATTAAAATAATAAGTTTAAAATAGAAAATCATCAATTTTCCTCTTTCAATTTGATTTTAGATAAATTATTTGACTAAAAATATCAGTGGAGAGAGAGTTTTAAATAAATTAAGAATAATTAGTTCAAATTACAGTTATTGACACCCTACAGATCAGTAATTCACCACAGTTATTGACACCCATTTATTCATCATTATTCTATCTGTTCATTACAATTGGATTTATTTAAAGGAAACTTTAAGCGTGTTATCTTACAAAACAGACTTATAAGGACGTGTATTTCTGATCAGGGCAATATAATCTTAACTCATATCGTGTTTTCTCTATTTGTTCCCTATTTAAAGCGTTGCATTTTCCATGGAAGGAATGAACATTTCCAGATTTTGCACAATGTTCATTGTTTACTAGGATTGTTTAGTTTTATAGAAATAAAAGGAAGTAAATAGTCAGATAAATCATACAATAGAATAGTTATAAAAGTTAGTTTAGTTAGTCATGGAAATAAAATAGTTTACTTGCTAAAACCAAAATTTATTAAAAATCCAAGACATATTTATTTAACTAAGTATATAATTTCGGTGCATTTTTATTACAATATCCGTGAGGATATAAAATGTCTAGCTCAAAAAGATGAAAATAAAAAAAAATAAATTGTTACATTTTCACTGCCATTCACTAAAACTGTCTGTTTCCAAATTGGAATATATTTGATATGTTAATATCAACAAAATGAAAAAAACAACAATGAATTAATAATGAAATAAATGTATTTCAACCCTGCAACAGAATCTTGGCCGTGTCAATATTTGATCATTTACAAGAGAAATAAAATTGTAAAAACTACTTATAGAATAAATTAGTTAATTTTATGAAAAAAACTGCAAATCATTTATTGAAACAGGGAGTCAATAATACATTAATGCAAGATTTAATGATCAGTAATTGACACCCTCATTAAAAAATGTTGAAATTGGTAATTTTAATTTGATATATGCATTTAAATGCTTAATAATTAGCCATGATTATAATAAACGACTTATAATTTAAGATAAGTTTGGACGATTAAAAGAAAATTGACCGTAATTCACTGAAGACGTTTCTTCAGGAAAGCATAAGAAAACCTCTTCTAAATCACTAAATTAGTAGCCTTCTGCATTAAGGCTGCATTACCTTTGTTTGTGTTTATATTTTGAAAATATTTTACCACAGCTGATTTCTATGATCCACAAGCAACATTTTTCCCATTTTTTATACTAAACATTAGCACAAAAGCTTATTTTTTTCAATGAAAGATTCGGGTGTCAGTAACTATCAGAGGTGTCAATAACTGGTTTACCATGGTATGTTTCTATTCTCTCATTTGATTGGTAAAATATGCTGTTGTTGAGCCTGGATGACTACATGAACTCTATACTAGTACTATTAAACAATAAAAAATTACTTGCTTCATGGGACGCGCCAATTAAATTATTTTTCACCATACACTATTTTAATAGAGCTATATCATGTTTTTATAAACCAGAAGGGATAATAGATATATGTTTCCACAATGGATCTTTTTAAGATCTAATGTCGGTGCCCAATAAATTGTTTCTAATCTGTGTTGGTTTTTCAATTGTTGACCTCATATGCTCCTTAAATCAGGCCTACATAAAATATAACCAAATAAATATTAATACAAAAAAAAAAGGAAGGCTAAAGATACAACAATGGAAGTTTTATCACTATAATAAAGAACTCAATTTACTATTATAAATAACTTTTAATTATTTTCTTTAAGATATTATTAATTAACAATATTTAAAGGTAAGTCTTCGTCGATTCTTGGCATTAGAAACAATGATATCGAGTTTAAGCGTAGTGACTAAAATAAATTGTAATATAGTGCTTATAAATTATTCTGCTCTTCATCAATTGGGGTAATTAATACTACCATCTTTGATATGAGAATATGTAACTTTAAGTTGTTCTACGTTAAGCTAAACAAACATGAACTGTGATGATTTCTTCTTGGTGCAATAACCTTTAAATTTTACGATACTAAGAATTACGGTATATGATGTTTTATTTATGTTTTGCAGTGAAACTGAATGAAATAGTCTTGGCATTGTTCCATAGGAATATGAAATAGTCTATATCTATAATAAACTACATTGAGATATGGAGAATAATTTTTTCATATATAACATTTATCGCTAGGTCCTATCTTTTTGGATCTATATTTGTTTAAATTAAAAAAGTCACGTTTTTCCTACATTTTTTAAATGCTAGAGCTTTTTTGACACACTCCACCTCTGTTGGTGTTGCTCTGATCGTAAATTTGACAACCGTTTTCTGATCAGAAGCTAGAATGTAATAATTAGTACTATGATGTGATACATTGATCATCATAAAAATACTGCTCTACTCCTATCAAGCATCTCCCCCATTCGTGTTGCTAGTAATGAAAGCCAGTGGGTTACTTTCTAGCCAAAAACTCTATGGACTTGATTAAGTTTGAATGAATTTAAATGGCTTCTTTGGGAAGGACAACATTCAAATAGCAAGGATGTAAAACAGATTTCGAGGTTAATAGAAAAGTGAATTGGTAGGAAAAGAAAAGCTGGGCCAAAACTGTGGAGGACAGATAGTGTGACTGATGATCCTCCAACCATCCTGAAGGAGAAAAGCCGGAGAGCGGGGGCCATGAACAAGAAATATTGAGGCTGGCAACCCGATCCCTTGCGGGTTATAGATCCAGCGAAGAAGTTTACTGAAGATCTCGAGGCTTCTGCAATTTTCTAGAAAAATATATACGGATATGCTAGATATCTAGTGATTGGCCCAGAGATTTAACATTATAAGAATGGTTATAATAGAAAAATAAAAAATAAAAACGAAAAAAAATTGAGTTCATATTCATAAATTTATTCTATTAAATTGGGGGATGAATTTAGAACCAAATCAAAGTATAAAATAAGTGTAATTGTTAAAACAACCGTGACTTGTTACGTCAGAACTAGTGTTGGAACATTCAATTATATATATATATATATATATATATATATATATATATATATATATATATATATATATATATATATATTTTAACAATAGTGTATTTCATTTGACGTACGCATGATGGTAGAGAAGGATATATGCGATTAGAGTTGATGAATTATTTGCCACTACTATTCGAATTTTGTATGGGCATACTAATAAAAAGCAAAATATAAATGAAAATAAACATAAAAAAAAGAAATAAAACTAATGAATCAGGTAAAAATAATCTAAATTAAACATTTACAAATCGTTTGAAATAATAAATTTGTTTAAAACCAATCAAAATGTTTGTCTAAATGACAGAATAAATACTTCCATTTTTCGCATTTGAATTTTTTTTCCAGCAAAACCGACTAGTCTTAGGTAAAACCTAAGAGATTTCCAATTTACCTGACTTATAAATGTAGGGATCAAAATGGTTTTAATTTTTTTTGGCTTCGCTACCTTACTTTTTCAGGTACCGAGCTACATTACCGGTAACATACCGGGTTAAAATGTTTTTACCTTATCATCCAACTACCCCTTTCAATCTATTACACTTATGCTAGACCTAGCTAGGTCCTGTAAGCTTTTAGAAGCCCCTCCATTTTTCCTTACCTTACCTTCTAAGGTGAGTATCGGTACAGAGAGTGAATTATTTAGTTTTATTTTCGACAATGAAGTAACTTACGTAGTTAATATAATAAATACATATACATTCTATAATTATTTACAAGAATAACCTAAACATATTTATTTATGGAAGAAAAAAAAATGGGGAAATATTACTAATTTCGTCGACTTGTTTAATTTTAATAAGCGCTCATATAATATGTCTTTATTATTCTAGCAAAAAAAAAAAAAAATAAAATAAATTTGTATCTTTGTCTTTTATATGCGGTACTTTCAATAGTTATAAATAAAATAGTTTCTCTCTGGCCATATATCACTTATCTCTAATTTTTAATCCTGATGTGTTCAAATATTAATATATTTATTAAAAGTAGACTAATATGACAAGAAACTGCTCTTTGTTACAAACTATTTCAACATTTACAAGAAAAACGTTCAAATTACAAAAACTTATTTACAAGACTGTGGATTAGACCTATTATAACGTACGGAGTTGAGCTTTGGGACTCTACTCAATCAATCAATTTATCTGAATCCTTACAATCCTTCGAAAAAGCTTCAATGCTCCTTACTTCGTCACCAATAAACTTACCCATAAAGATTTCAATGTTCAATATGTTGCTGAGCTAGCCCAAACTTTCATAATAAGCTTCATAACCACTCAAATCTACTAGTTTCTTAACTTGCTTCCCGCCCGATTCCCTATAATCCTCCGAGGCATCTGAAAATAAGATTTTAGTGTAAAACTGTTATTGAAGTGCTACTGATGAATAGTTCTTTTTAAGTTTTGACATGTTATTGTAATCGTTATCAACACATTTACTTGAAGTGTATATATGTAAAGTTGTAAATTTCAATAAATTTATATAAAATAATAAATAAAATCTATTGAATGTGATTTATAACTATAGAATTTCTTTTTATTTTTTATTTCATCGATTTGTTTTATTGTTTTTGCATATTATATATGTATATGCGTTCATAGCCATACATATTACTTGCTGCCCTTGGAGAAGCTGCTACTCAATAAAAGCTTTCTTAAAAAAAAACTTTTCTGCCTCTGGCAAATGAGAAGTATTTAATTACAATTAATTGAATTAAATGACATCGATGAGAATTAAAATGAACTAAAAATCTGTAAATAAATAAAATAAAATTTAATCTAAGAAGATGTGTCAATCACATTAGATTTCACTGTTCAATACGACTCAACGGGTTGCCGGGTAACTGGGGAAAAGATATTGCCAGTACAAGTGGATTATTAGTATGTGGTATTAAAATGTGAAAATATAAAGTTAAATTATAATGGTTATTTGACATTCATAAAATAAACGATAACTATAGGGTAACTTTAATTAAGAATATTAACATCGATATACTTGTCGGTGTGAACTAAATCCAACAATCAGATCTAGTTTGTAGTTTTTTGCTTGAAAGATATAGTTTTGTGACACAAAAAAATTTTGTTTCTTTTTCTCCTTGTAAAAATAAACAGTATACTTTTGTTCAATTCTATGAGACTTTTAATTTTTTTTTTTATGGTGATACATATTTAACCCTTAATAGGAAATTGGGTGATATTTGTTTAACTTTTTAAGTGACATTCGAAAATTCTACGCAATATCTTTATAGGACTCCTAGGCGCATGGAATAATAAAAATCTGTTTTCTGTACCAGTGGGTAGAAGGCACTAGCAGGTGGACCTTATTAATTTTTTTCTCTGCGAAATTTCAAGTATTGTTTAATGTAATACGTGATTTGTCATAAAAAAAAAATAATAAACAGTCAATTTTGTCGTAGCGCTAAGTCCTTTTTTTAAAAATTGAAAATTTCCACAATCAAATGCCATTAAAAAATTTTCTGTAAACATTATAATTATAGTTTCATTACATTTTTAACATTTTCCCTAAAGTTTATCTTAGTTGAAGTAAATGTTTGTCAATCAGCGGACAATGAGGCAAATAGATCCCAAAATTTTTTATAAGCAAAATATTATATTTCTTTCGCTCACTTTAAGTTTCTGGAACTGTTACATTAAAAATATTTCTGAAATTTAGGCGTAAGTAGTGCTGTTCTATAAAAGGTTAAAGTAACAGCCGTCATGTTGACATATGTTTTTCTTTGTCTTGAAGTTTAGTGTTTCTGAAAATTCATCCTTTATAACTCAGCGGGAAAACTTAGTTCATCAGAAGAAGAATAATGAAAAATGAAGTTCATTCATTAAAGGGCGGAAAGTACGACGGAAATAATAGAAGGAATTATCTTAATTATGAAAAAGGAATAAATGATTTATTTTTTCCAAGAAGAAAAAAAAATAATTAATCATAATTAATAGAAGAGGGGATCCAAACCCTTAAAATATTATTTTTTGAATATAAAAGATAAATAAAAGGGATCTACTGGGAACTAAAGATCGATCTCGGATCACAAAGTATTAATTAAAAATCGTAAAAATATATTCATAATTAACGATCTTCATTTTTGGTAATGGTTTTCAAAATGTTGATTAGAATACCCAGATTTTGGATGGGTGAGGTCAGGGCAGCTATTGATCGACTTAAGGCCTTAAGTAGGATTACAAGGATCCGATTAATTATAATAATACACTTCCCCTACCTTCAGGCGTCCGCTATTGTCCGGGCACTAACACCCTCCGGCTCAACTTTTCTTTTTAATTTGCATAGCCCAGTAAAAAAGTATAACTGAGTTCTCTTTTTCATATTATGACGTTTTCCGATTGATAAGCAAAATTATTTTCTGCTGTCGTTGAATGATATTCGTTCAAATACTGCTTGAATTTCCAGTAAATATATAATTCACGTTTCCACATGGGTTTAGTAAAATAATCAGAAAACATATATCGTAAAATGGCTTGACTTTGCATCCGTGAGTTAACTTTGCACCAAGCTCACTAAAATGTTTCAGTAGAGGAAAAAGTATTTTGCTGTTGTCTAAATGAGAGATATTTGATATTTCTTTCTTACTTAAGACAGCACTGATTGGGTCTAATGAATTTTCACGCTGATCTTAGTTACAGTTACAGCTAATGTTTTATAAGAGTTAGTTGATTGTAGTGTTTCAACAGGTGTGATTGTTTTATGGAAGAACGTAGTGCTTTCAACAACTAAATATTTCTCAAATCGATTAAGTTTTGCATTAAGTTTATTCTATAATTATTGTAACTTAAATATATAATATTCATTTTCTCAAAATATTTGCCTAAAGTCATTGTATTTAAAAATAAAATAGAATCTCCTTTTTTGAAATGAATTAGGAATGACTTTGCAGCACGTATATTGTGGCGCAGGTCCTGCTATAAGGACACTGTTTTACAGATCTGCCAGGATCTGACGATTTTTTGAGGCCGAAGGACATCCTTGGCCACTCTCTCGATCCACAATTAGAATTAGTTTTTTCGTCCTTAAGGATAATATGTTTTTAACGTTTTTTTAAGTTATCCGAAGGATAACTTCCGCCATTGTTCTCCTCCAGGATACTGTTCTGAAATATTTTAACGGTTTTAAGATGGCGGACTTCCGCCATTGTTGTCCTTAAAAGGACACTTCTTTAAAAATATTTAACGATTTAACTGTCTTATGCAGCATTGCTCCTTCTAAACAAATCAATAAACGAGGATATTGTGAAGTTAAGGAGTTAATAGGCTGGTTAAAATCCAAATTATTTGGGATAGCGTTTTGCTTCTTGTTTTTGTTCTAGGTTTTTGTCGTCTATGTGCAGTCTAATATTGAATGTTAAAATTTTTTAATTTAATTAATTTTTGTAAAAAAATTTCAAGCCATAGTGTTCGTTTTATATTTTAACAATTTTTGTCTAAACTGTTACAGATTGCATTTTTTCTAAAAGTGTTTCTATAAGAATCTGTGCGCAATTTATTTCATAGGTATCGTTTTGTCCGTTGTTAACCAAAATTATAGTTGTTTACGTTACTTAGGCATATTTTAATTCGTTATTCGGTTTCTATATAATATTTTGTTGGTATGTTCTTGTATTTTCTATCGTTCCTCAATAAACCTTTAAAAATTGTGCAATTTTGTTTCTCATTCCAATGAAAACTTTGTAATTTGTAATTTACTTCCTTTAACAAAATCTTTAGAAACAGAGAAAACAATCGCTAGGCTTAGCACTATTAAGAAATGATTTTGCATCTCATAACTAATATCAAACTTTTCATTTGCTTCAGAATACGTTTTTAATGCTTTTTTTTTAATTTAAAAAATGTGGTGGTTCAAAGTCACGGGTATTCGGATGAATCAACAGCATGTTTAAGCTAATTATTCAAAGCCAATATTTTAATACATGCATTTTAAACATTATTGATAGTTAGTTAAAGGATGAAGTTCACAAAAAGTGGTGCAAAGTTAAGCTGTTTTACGGTAATGATTATTAAGAATAAAAAAAAAAAATATAATAGCCAATATTATTTAAAAAATGTTCTATATTAGAACTTTTTAGGCCAGATTCTTTTCAGAGGATTCTGAGGGTTAAAGACAATTGAGTTGGAAGCATGTTGGGAGAAGGATTTAAGTGGGTGTGGACTTTATTATACAATCTCAATACCTCTCTGATCGGAAAAAACAATATATCATGGACATGTGTATAATATACTGTTTTCCCTTATTCATACTCCCCAAAACCAAACAGAGCTAGAGTGTGTTTAGTAATTGTGTTTAAGAATAATACGTTTTATTCACTAATTTGAAATTTTTTGATCCGAACAGAATTACAGAATACCAAAATGTTAAATCTTTGAGGATAAAAAAAAAGTTACATTTTGAGGGGAAAAAAAACCTTTACGTGACTTAATTTATTCAACCCAATATATTTCGTCAACAGTAGGTCAAAGCGACAAATGAAATACAAAAAAAAACTATTCTGCAATTAATTCTTGATAAGGGAACTGTTGTCAACGTTTAGCACCAAGCAACACCAACTTTCCTCCAGCTTATTAGAGTTGAGAGATACTTGTTGGATATGAATTCTGGTGATGTTTATTATTTTTTTTTCCGGAAAAAATAATGCTGACATTTGGGTATTTAAATTATTAATTATACACGTTCTTTGACATGCGCTTGATTTTCAAATCCGTCGTAAAATAAACAGAGATTTTTCAAAGTTAAAAAAAAAGTGATTTTTTTATAAAAACGAATACTATAAAAAATTTGATTTACGAAATATTGATACGTGGGGCTACCTCATTTTTGCAGCTAACACTTCAATTTTAATGTAGATTAGATTTTAAAGCAACAAACAAAAATGTTTTAGATGTATTCAAACGGAATGGACCAAACCACCGCGGAGGTTCAGTGCACCGAAGTGAATCTAGTAAACATGGGCGTCTTTTTATTAGTCTTGAGGCCTCTCTCGAAATATTCTCCAAAGTCACTTCAACGGTGGTTTGATTTTGACTGCATGTAGATCACTGTAAACTTTAGATTAAAGATTTTGATTGCAATGCATTATCATGTAAAAGTTCATCTTAAACCTATTGTGCGAATGAGACTACAGCCTCCGAAAACGTACCCAATGTAGCCAGTAGCTGTCAGAGACCAATTAAAATTATTTTATTACAGGCTTCCAAATAAATCCCAGCCCAAATCTCTTACTCCATCATTACCCTTCTTTTTTAAAAGGTTGCAAATGTATGTGAATAATTAATTCTTCTTCAGATTAATATAAAGTTCAAAATAATCACTGGTTTATCTCCAATTACTATTCAGTAGAAAGTTTTTTACTTTTCAGAGTGTATGGAATCAATTTTCAGATGATATGAAAAGATGCCCAACATTAATTTAACAGTTCAGTTCCCCACAATTCTTCATAAAAGAAACAAAAGAAAAACTATAAGTCATTCAAATATTTGTTTATAAAAGATTTATTTTCAAAGTCCGTAATTTATTTTAAAAACATTGACTGTTAGTTTAAATCTGGTCAAATACTGAAGAGTCTCCGATCATATTATATGAAATAATATAAACATTATGTTTTAATCAGATTGGCTCTCTAGTGACCTGTGGCTGGATGCACTATTAAATATTTACTCAGATTAAAATCGATTCCTTACAAGAGTCGATTTAATAATTTTATTACTTATCTCATTTAGAATTACTCAGGTATCTCAGACTCCTATCAATGGTGCTAAATCTAGCTGAAATAAAATTTTTCGAATCGTGACAATAATAAATTAAGGTTAAATATTATTGTAGAAACACGTTCTAAATTGTTTTTATTTAAATTTTATAGATTTGGAAATATAACGTATTTAAGAACACTTTTGTCTCCCACATAAATTTACATATTTAATATGGAGTTGACTGCATGGATGAGGTTTATTACTTAAATCTATTCTAAGGTTTTACACGGGACAGATGACCATTTTCGGACTTTTGCTTTTTGACTTTACTACTTTTATTAAAAATATATCCAAACGTTTTTTCAATATTCTCTCTGTTATTATTGTTTTTACTGAGAAATTGTGGTATATATAGGTAGACATGAAAAGTTTATCTTACTAGGCTATGTACGTCTCTAGTGTATATTTTACTCCTTTTTTTTTTTCTTTATAAGCTGAATCAACTATTTCAGTTACATTAGTTTTGATTTGAAACTATTATGATGCAAATATTTCTTTTAGCTTTAAGGATTCTTGACTCCGGCTTCCCACTTTTCGGCTTATCCCTTCCAATCTAGCCTAATCTGAAGTATTTTGAGGACAGTGGTCTCTATGGTCAAATGCCTTTTTCCGTTAACATTATTTAAAAAATGGAAATGGTATTTGGAAGAATTAATGTCTCGTTATACATACGAGGAGTTGTCTTTCAAAACAGAACATGTCCACATTCGGATTTTTTTTTTCTGATAAAGCCTTGTGAGCTGTACACACTATTATACTTTGTTTTAGTTAGTTGACATCTATCAAGGATTAAAATAATATGTTGGTTTTGGATTTAAAAGCAGAGGTAAAACTGTTGTAGGTTTTTTGCTCTTCCAGAAGTATTTTCTATAGTGGGCATGTTCAGTTTGGAAAAACAAGTCCTCATATATACAATTAACATTTTAAGCTGTTAACCTAATATATACGGCCTATATATGTTCATTGAGCATTATACTGTTGCGATAAGATAATTTTTTTTTAACAAACAGCATAACAATTATAAATTTCTTTAATTTACGGTGATGTGGTTTATTTATCACCCCGATGCCTTTATATGTGCATACGGTTGGTTATTACTACATAAAATGGTTTTAAACTGATATTTGCTAGACTAAAAGCGTTCTATGGAATCTTTTATAGATATGCTCTATTACAATATATAATTTTAATAAGAAATATACTGGAATATATGTAAGCGAACACTCTAAATCTTTTATAGAACAAAAATTGTTTGTTAATAACTTACATACATATGTAAAAATTTTAGAGTTATGTGGCCCTTACTCAACACTTTTAGTAGTATGAGATTTATAATGCTCGAAATTTTAGTAGTTTTTAGTAGTCTCTTGTTTTTAGTATTGATTTTTGCAATAGTGCCAGTAAAGCAAATGAAGCTTATCATTCGTTACTGACGTTGGTGATTTAAATAACAGTAAAGCTTTTTTTCGGCTGAACAGTAATGGAGGAAGTTTAATTAAGGACATTTATCAGTGGAAAGTTTTAGTTGATTGCAGACATCTACCATTTACCTTTATAAATTGAACAGCTAAATTAAATAAACTAACTAAAGCCTTCATTTATTTTGTGTTATAAATTGTTATAAAATAGTCGATTGAAATGTTTAGCGACAGTCAACTATGGAAATTCTCATATTTATGAAGTTCAAACGCAGTTTCTCAGTCTAATCTATCTGCCCTTGCACACCCAGAAGTCTTGATGTTGTTTATGCTTTCATCTGTATGCATTTGCAAAATTGAGGCCGTTCTATATATTCCACAAACACTCCACTTGTCTTCCAAACCAAATACCTCAACTCTAGCGTAATAGTCAGCATGACGGACTATAAGTTTTATAATATTGCAAAATGATACATGTATGGGGGTATTTTTATAGTTACAATAAAATGTGGCCGGTAAAGAAGCTGCTTCTATTTTTCATAGATACGTAATATTTAATGTATCTATTGTTATATATATTTTATATTACATATATATATATATATATATATATATATATATATATATATATTTTATATTACATATATATAAAATTAATAAGAGATACAATATTTGTTCCTCCTTTTTTTATTTACAGGTGTCACTATAATAGAGATAATAAACACAATTTAATAATAAACAATAATCTTATGATTCTCCGATATAAGATGACGTTTAAAATGTTACTAAATGTTACAAGATTTCCCACCAATGTCAACTCCTCAATCTGCTAGGAATAAATTAAAAAAGGCCATTATCAATCCTGGAATCAACCCTGAAGATTCCTGACTGTTAACGAAAGATAATTTACATAAATATCCTCTTTGTTTTGATGGGATAGTCAAACTCATTCAAATTTATTCTAAAGTAAAAAAAAAAAAAAAAAAAAAAAACTTCAGTAAAATAGAGCACGGAATCATTGGCCGAGATTAAATAAAAAAATATTTGACGGACATTCCAAATTAAGGATTTCAAAACTGCTAAAATCTATAAATAATACTTTAAATATGGGCGAAAACACAGACAGCTATTTTACTTTAAATGTTTCATTTAAGGAGATTAATATCAGTTATTATATTGAAAAGGCATAACTCCCCATTTGCTTTATTCATTTAACTAGATGTTTCAGAGCTTGTCATGGTGCTCCATTTTCAGGTTCTACAATCATTATGTTATTTTACAATTCTTTACTATATTATTACATCACCAGGCAGTAAACTACAAAACTGATACACATAAAATTGGTACAAACTATGTTAAATTAATAGATAGACTGAAAATATAAATAGTCCATAAAAAGAATAAAATCATTAATAAATAAAGTAATAAAAATGTAAATAGTAGTGACAATACAACTAATAGAATGGAAATGGAATGGTAAAATAGGAACTATATTAAATAGGCCAGAATGCTGACAATAAATAAACAAAACAATAATTGAACATTGCCCAGTGGTGTCAGTGTAGAAGAGATGACCAAGTGAGAATATCACAGTGTTAGGTAATAAAAACCAAAAATAGTTAAGTGATGTAATAATACGTAAAGAATTGTAAAATAACATAATGATTGTAGAACCTGAAGATGGAGCAACATGACAAGCTCTGAAACATGTAGTTAAATGAATAAAGCAAATGGGGAGTTATGCCTTTTCAATATAATAACAGACAGCTAGAAAGTGAAGACTTTTCGATAGAAACATTACTTTAACTTTATGAATAAAACTTTTTTTATATTACAGTGGAATTGCAACAGGTACTACAAACATTATGAGTTCTCTTAAAGTTTTTTTAGCAGAAGACCTACCCCACCTTCGTTACTTATATGTAACTTAAAGAAATTGGAAACCCATTATGTTAAATCTAATCAAACGTAAAAACATACATTTGCATTTCAAGCTAATGAGCCTTTCTGGAAGATGCATATAAAATAATATAAATAAACAGAAAGAAGTATTATGATATTAATTAAATTAAAGTAAACTATAAGATCAATGATAAAATACAAGTTGTAAAACTTACCCCTATCCATTTAATGTATAAATAAACGATCTATGAGATCCTATTCCAAAAGGAAACATGTATATCCATTATGATATATTATGAAAATATGATCTCAAGTTTATGTTTGGTCACCAAACATACAGTTTGTCATACCTTATTTTAGCAGCAACACATTTGGCCAACATGTCTGCCAATGTGTCTTACTTAATTGTTTAAAACATTTTTTAACAGTTTAATTGTGCAATTCCTTTTATGATTTCTATGAAAATAATACCGAACATTTCAGTGATTCTCAGATATAATAAGGATCTTTTAATGCTTCTCAAGCATTCCAACACCTAAATTATATTTATTATAATATCATTATTATTATTTTTTCATTTTTTTTTAAACAATCTACAGTGACTAACGCCAGGTGTAGAGCAATATTAGGGCTTCTATTTGGACGAACTACGTACTTCTAGTACTACGTACTACTAGTACGTAGAACTACGTTCTATTACGACGAACGTAGGCTTGTTTTATAGATCGTGAAAGAAGAGAACTAGACCAAAAATGCGTTCTAGGACCTTCTCAACGATTATGGAGCAACGGAATTACGATTAACAAAATGTTTTTAAAGCCCATTTGGGTATTGCATGTAAAGGAAAAAGAAAAAAACCCAACGTTAAAATCATATGACAAATGTTAATTACTGCCAAAATATAATTATTGTATAAGTAAATGAAAAATAACAATATATATTTATAAATTCTGATATAAGCCATTATTATATTATAAACGAACATGAGTCTAAAACTTTTTTCAAAAAAACACGTAAAATTAGTTTTTAAATAATTAACGAGTATACCATATTCTTATGTTTTTCACTTTACCGAAAAAAAAAAAAAAAAATCGTTCAAAATCGCATCTTTCCTGGAGAGGTACTGTTTTAAGACTAAGGATGTTCTGGGAAATGGTGCGTAAGAATCGATGCTCTTATCCCGGGCAAACAGGCCGACCAGTCCCGTAAAACACCTCAGGGTCTATGTTATAGTTCTAAAATATAACACTACGGTTGATTTTATCACATAAATAAAATAACTTCTTCATTTAACATGTATGGAAGCTTTTTTTTTTTTTACAATTATTTTTCTTCTATATGATTAAGTAACAATTTAATAATTTATTCTTCATCGACAAAACATTTTGAAAAAATTGTACAGTCCTGATTGGAAAAAAGTAATCCCTAATACAAATATCCTGCGCCTGCAAAGTATACTTTTTTTTAATAACTAAAAATAAGTAACTACATATGTAAATTGCCTGAATTTTTCATTTCAAACGTTAATTCGATTTTTTTTTATTTTATTTTATTTTATTTTATTTTATTTATTTATTTATTTTTTTTTTTTTTTATTTTTTTTTTTTTTTTTTTTTTTTTTTTTTTTTTTAAAGGAAACTGAAATACTTAAGTTTTCACTTCCATGTTCTAAAAATGAGTTTCCTATTTCGGCCATACAATGGACACAGGAACATTGTGTATTATTATGATCGTTTTGTGTAAAATGGTCAAGTATATTTTAATAAAAAATAAATTCTTAAATTAAAAAGTTAGGCCACAATGAACTTTTGCCGATTGTTTTAATTTACCTCCCCTGCCTCAAAGAATATTTGCCACTCAAATAGTTCAAGCTTATTAAATATTAAATACTAGTTTTTAAACTAGCTTCTGATTTAAAATAAACAGTTGTCATTTGTCTTCCAATGAGTCTGTTCCTCAAGGTCAAATAATTAATCATCCATCATTTTCATCAATTTATTTTTTCATTTTTTTCAAAATAGATTGAAAAGACTTAATTTCTAGATGGACTTGATTTATGATGAAATTATAAAATATTTGACTTATAATTTCTAGTTCTCTAGTCTTGGATTTTCATAGTCTGTGAATTATAATATATTTTTTTTTTTATAATTTTACTATAATGCAAATCGAGTCTTTCTGTGCTCGTCTTGCTTTTTTTTAAATAATGATAATACCCAACAAAGTAACTACTACATTTTATGAGATAATTTTATTGATATCTATGATTTAATGAGAACCATGAACTAAAGTATTTTCCTTCAGCATTGATAATAATGTGCTTCTAGTGAAGTGAGAGACGAATTTAAATGAAGCTTAGAAACCTGTTACTAGATGAGCCATGGTGATAAAATGCCGGATTTAAGTGATGTCACACCCGAATCTCAATGAGGGGTCTTTTGGAGTCTAAGCTTTGGGATCTGCGTTTGCCATTGGTTGATGGTCCTTCCAGAGCTGCTATATTTATAGACCTCTTTGCGGAGGTAGTTATAGGATAAGAACAGAATGTTTTACGAGAGATTACCTCGAAAAGATATTTTAAATTTAGAGATTGGCCGAATATGACTCTGGCCAAGTAGCGACAAGCAAACATGCCGATTAACCGATTAATCGGCCATACCGATCATTGCTTCGATCGGACATTCGGGTGACATCGGAAATGTTCGATGGGCTTTGTTTGTGGTTTATAGCCGTCAGTACATGTAGCTACAGTTTTTTTTTTTTTTTTCATATATATATTTTCATTTGTTTTGCAAACGGGACAGTATGTAACGGAGTGTTTGTATGTTAAAAATAAAGCAAAGGTTAGCAACATAATTTATTAGATAGTTAATTTTAACATTCAAAATTTTATTGTAGCGTAATAGATACCGTTTTTATGAACTTATATAACACAATAATCACATAACTATGACTTTCAAGTTAGGCAAATCTATCTGCTAGAATTCATTGGCCAGGTCATCAGCTGAGAAAGCATTTGTAAACTTAGTGTGAAAGGCTTTTGGAGAAGTCCCCACTTTGTCAAATAGATTCCTTTAGCACAAGCGAGAAAGTTCACAGGGACGCTCCCGATGAACTGACAGAGGAACAAAGTTTCTGTTGGAAAGGAAACATTCAACAAATGGCTTAGGTATTACAACATCTTGAACATAGAGAATAAGGGTCTAGCATTGATATTTGTTTCGTGCATATCACCAATAAAACGGTTTAATTTAAATTATATTTTAATATTTCTGATCTGAAGATATTTTTAAGTCAACAGGTACTTTCAAAACTTCAAACTTGTCTTAAATATACATTAAAAATTATATAACTAAATTAAATTGAAACAATTTTATTAGAATTAAACGTTTAAGCTATATTAAGTACTTAATACAATGTCAGATCCTGAAGTTTGAGTATAGTAGCATTGAGTGATAAGCGCAGCCTAACGTAAATGAGATACAAGCAGATTGAGTTAAAACACCGTAAGACTCATTGGCTTATTCGATTCTCAAGATGAGTTAGTAAACTTCGTTACTTAGGTATCCGTTTTGGCTTATGTTGTAGTTGCTCTGCAATAATTATAAAAACAAAATTGATTTATAAATACGTATCTTTATTAAATTATAAATACATATTTTTGATAAAAAAATAATTTTCTTTTGGCATCTAAACGAATTTACTTAATCTCTTTTTATCTGAAGCTATTGATTTTCAATTCAATTATATACATGGTGTTACAGAAAAAAATATATGGGCGTTATAATTCATCAAAAAGAGTTATATAAACAGTCTTAGAATAATTTACTTTATGAATAACGTCAATAAATTACCAATAATACCTTGATCTATAATTAACTGAAAATAAAAAAAAATAAATAATAGTAATTGTAACACGATTTCAATAAGCTGCTTTTGTTTTATTTAATCAGCTGTTATTGTAAATACTTCAGAGCAATTTAAGTTTAAATACAGTTATTCATTAGGCCACGTCCACATCAACGCGACATTGTTCACTGGTATTGTTCGTAGGAAATTAAACATCACGAACGTTGATAGGCAATTTAAGATGAAATAACAATGTCCACGAACAAAAAAATTTTTTTTTTGTTCACTCTTTCCAATTTCAACCCCTCACATATTTCCGGAACGATTTTCGATAAACTTTGTTTGGTGATTCTGAAGAGGTACATGTAACTTTGAAATGAATCTCCAGTCGCTAGAAATCTCAAAGTGACCTCTAACTAGTCGGTAAGTGAACTTCTCTATATAAATAATACTTCCATTAGATACTTTAGGCCCAATCAAATCGATTTAATACTTAAAGTCCACAAGTCCATTATTTTGAAATTTTTGAATCCACTGCCTTTTACATTTCCAAATCAGATATAAGTCGATTTTCTAATCGTTTTCTCAACACAGTTTTGACCTACCTCTAGATTTCTTCTTGCAGAAGTCGCTTCTGACTTTACAATAGTCGCCAGAGCACTGCACAAAATGAGATATTTCTTGCTGCAAAGACATGATTGTTACTGTACTTTGTTCGCTCTGTGTGGACGTAACATGTTCACGAACATTTCTACAAACAATTCTTCACGAACATTGTTGACGAATAATATTTGTTGTATTCTTTTCTGTAACATGTCTAATTCTGCGGGTCTACCATAACCGATGCAATCACTACATAAAATTTAAATTGGTATCGATTGATTTTCAACGAATTTTATATTTTTTTTAAAAAGTATATTGAAATTTAATTTTAAAATATTTAATCCTTAGAAACTATTGTAGATGGTAGTTGAATCCAACTGCATGTGCACCTATGTGTAACATCCTGGTAATTCCCTAAGTTGAGGCTTTCATGGTGTTGAAACTTTTTGAAGATACTTAATGGTCTTTTGAGTATACCTTGCGCCTCGTTAAGCATTTAAGCAAACTTATTCCAAACATAATAGCATGAGGAGGCGAAAATAAAGTTATGACAAACCAATTAGCTCCAAAATCCTCCACATCTTTATTGAACTCTTATTATACAGGCTTTAACGTTTCATAAACCAGATCAAATATTCAGTCTGAACATCAAACATAGGAACATAATATTAAAAGCTATTTCTCTAGTTTCGATTGCTCTTTAATTATTAAATGTAAACGTTCATCTTTTCATGAAAAATAAAAATATATTTTTAATAAATTAAATCATCTCTATCAAAACTAATAGAACCCTTGCATGAAATAAAATAGAGAATCGTTCCGAATGGATGTGCGTATTATACCGGTACGGGCGCATGGAAGCCCTCAAATAGACCACTAGAATGTTGCATATGGCTGTTATCTGCACTCTCCTGGTTTTGTTTGATGTTTCACATCAAACAGAACCCAAGGGTACCTTATCAGTTAAGCAAAGCCGGCGGAAGTACATACTCGTACTTTGTTACATCTGTTGCCCGCCATCGATGAACCGGCAGCCTTAAACACACTACCAGTAAATTTGTCTTTCATAGAAGACTAATAATTGGATATATCAATTTGGCAATAAATTATATATATATATATATATATAATAACATTTATTGCGTAAGTGCATTTAATGAGTTTGTTCTAATAAATGACACATAAAGTAAACCTCAGGTAGCAGGATGAACTTTGTGCAGCAGTTTCAAATCTATTCTGAAAATCAATTAAACTATACAAAATACGTACAATAAAAAGAACGTTCATCTTTGTAAATACGGTTTTTTTCAAACTTCAAGTTATCATTTTTATTTTTAGTCTCCAAATGATATTAATTAGAGAACAGGAAGATGCCAAGGAGAATCTATGAAGGCAAACTAACTGGAGAGAGCGGTAGAGGGAAACCCAAGGACCGCTGGAGAGACAGTGTACTCCAAGACAATAATAATAATGATAATAATGAATGGGTTGTATGAGATGGATAGGAATAAATGGAAGGCAGAAGTTAAAAAAGCCAGGGTCCGCTATATACGTATGTTGTCTTAAAAGAAGAAGAAATTATATCAATAGTATCTATGATCAAAAGACTCGATTTTAGTGATGTTTACGTGAATGTTCCAATCATCTAACGCATCACTGTTAACTTTAAGAAATCCAGTTCTTCTATTTGAAAATGCCGTAGCGACATATGTGGTACTACAATCATTACCACAGGGGTAACCTATGCTATAGTGGTTAGCAAAGCAACCTACTAAACCCAAGATCGCGGGTTCGCAGCCCGGCAGATGACCTCAGGATTTTTTAAAGAGAGTAAAAAATCCTTGCTTTGCTGAGCACACAATGTTTCAATATCCTAACAAGAATATTGGTATTAAGAAACAGGCATGTCTATCTGCGCTTGCTTCTTGGTGTGCCAGGAACTAGCACAACTGCTTCGCAAGCGAGCTGCTCGGATGCGTATTACTTGCAAATGTGTATTCAGTGTTGCAGATTCCAGTTGCGTGCGAGCTAGTCGCTCATTTGCTGTTATGTGTATCCCTGGATTGATTGGATACATGAGATTTTGGGGTGTTTGGCGTTAAAGCAATCTAGGTCATTCCGTGATCGTAATGAGTGTGGATCTATAATTGTATAACAATGTGAGTTTAAATAGTGTTTATATATTTTTAATTCAGTTATTTATACATAGGAAATTTATTTCACACTGTTCATATTGTGGCTTCATATCTTTAATATTGGAAGGGAGTTTTATTGTTTTATAACATGGCATTAATGAAGTTATTGATCTCTTACTGTAAGGCACCAATATTGCGCTGTTTGCTTTATTTTCCTGAAGAATATTCTTCCTAACTTTACTGCCATTTCAGTTTTATTTTCTTCCCGAGGGGATCTTCCATTTCTTTTATTTAATAAGAAACTATCTCAATTCAGGAGATTAGTCTTCTAGAGCTGCTTTGTCAGCATTTTAGTTTCCTATCATTCTTATAAGGCTTTGTTCAAAGATAAGTACTCATGGAGAGAACCTTAATTAAATGCAATTTTCGGTTTAGTAATATTATCGTTGTTTGAGTTTACTTATTTGTATTCCA